>VZDJ01006585.1:1940762-2003722 GCA_008694505.1 Cyanoderma ruficeps | reverse complement strand
TTATGTAAGTAATCTAAACCCTCGGTATTTACAAGGTAAAATCACCACAAGACACCTCTCTCAGACATTATACTTCTGTAGGATTTAATTTGGGGAAATTTTATTTGAAAATGCAATATCTCTACACCCTCCACTTTATTTCTTCCCTGTGCAGAATGAAAAGAGTAGATCTTGGATGGAAACATACTATTTATAAAAGTGAGTTTACCTAATTTCTGTAAGAAAGGCAAGACTGTCAACCTTGATTAGAAAGCAATAATTCTTAAAAGGAGTCAAGTAAGGTTTAATATGATTGTTTTCTTTAGGCCTGAAATGATAGAAATTTTCAGAAATTTTAAATAAAAAAATGAAAAATGAATATGCAACTCAAGAAATTATTCTGAGAACTACTGCCAGACCTGTTAAAGAAAACCAATAAAAACAAAAACCAACAAAACACAAATGTCCGAAATAGCTCGTCCTATTTTAGGACTGGAAACCTTACAAGATGCTTAGAGGAGGCACTATCAAGCTATGCTGAATTCTGAAGTTTACTACTATGGGCAGCTACAATTTTAAACCAGCAGACTTACACTGAAGTATTGCAGTGATGAATCAAGTTCCTTTATCTGGTTATTTCGTTCACCCTTTCAGCTCATGCTCCTTGGCACAACAGCAGGATATGTTCCATATAAAATTGACTCTAAAATTATTTAGTTGAACTGGTACAAGATGCGGTCACTCAGAATGTTTTAAATCTGCTCTGTTTCAATTTGGTGTAAATCATTTCCTGATCACATTAAGCTAAATCAATACAACATAACTTTAAAAATATTCCTGTGTTTGCACTGGCTTAACTAATTTGATTTTAAAACACACCTTTTATTAAGCATGTGTAATTTTGAATGTGGAAAAGGCTTTGCAAGACAGAACTGCTTGTCTGTGATAATTAGCTAATACTTTGCTGCCCTGTTCTGCTAATTGAGACCTTTAAAATACAGTGAAAAAGCAATGCTATGCCTAAAAAGCGTGACAGTAGGTGAGACTTTGAAAAAATGCAGCGTTCTTGCCATGGCTTGGGGCAGTCCAGATGTGGGAAGATAGTTCTGGCTTGTCAAAAGACAATTAACATATTTACAAGAAAGAAGTGTTTCATTTATGAAACAGGCCACTCTTTAGAGAACTGATATCAGTTGGAGAAAGCAGCTGTACCTGTGGCTTGGGGATTGCTTGAGTCAATTTTTTATTTTGTTTCCATAATTTTTACTTGGCTATTCTGAATATTTCTCACAATTTTGTTAGCAAGGGAGGTTTTTTTTTTTTTTCCTGGAAAAGAGTGACCATTTTTCACAACTTGGAGAAACATTATAGGAAAGATTTACTCACAAAAAAACTGTGAAACTCTCAGTTTATCCTGGGGTTAGAATTGTGATTGTTCTTTGGATTGCTGGCATGGGTTTATTTTGCTATCTCCATGAACATTGTTGAGTGTACTCTGCTAGTCACATAAATTCTATACTTGATTCGAACTAAGAAATTTGCACAGTCTTTTTGGCTAACAGCCCAAAGGTATTAGAAACATATGTAATCTCTAAATAATTGATGCTCCAAATAAACTAGCCAGGAAGCCTATGGGTTGTTAGTGCTATACTGCTAGCAGGGAACTGAAATGCAGGGAAACACAAAGCTGAGATCCAGCTCCTTCTCCTATGCATCTTACATGTCACCAGGTGGCCATGCACATCCATCTGGTCTGCTGGGAGAGGTGGGTGAGAACAGAGAAGGGTAGAGAGGGAACCACTCAGGATCACTTTGGTTTCTCTACCATTCTGTAGATTCTGTAGGGACACTGAAAATTCAGATGCTAGTGCAAAGAAAGCCCAATCCAGAGCCTCTTCCCTTGCAGGATTAAAGCCTGAATTTGCCCATATTGGGCTGTTACTCTTTGTGTTGGGATGGTGCCCTGATTTCCAAATAATGGTCAGGGCTGAACCATATGTAAGCACATTAGAGACCCTGTGAAATCCAAGCCCTGGTGCCTGACACTGAAGGGCTCAAGCAGTAAGAGGTAGAAAGATGAAGAGAGAAGCACAGGCATGAAGAGAGAGAGTGACTTAGGCAAGCTCAGGCCGTAAGCCAGTAGCAGTAACAAAATTAGGTGAAAATTGAGTCCAGTGTAAGAGGCCATTCACCCACCAGTTGAGAACAAGGGTGAGACACCCTTGGATGGGGCTCAGATCTGTTCACATACATGTGTAATGAAGACATGCTAGAATTTCAATCTTCAGCCAGAAATAATACCTCAACAAACCAGCGATGCCGATGCTCTTGCTCTTCCTGTCACGAGGCATATCGTATGACCACTACTCAAAATTGTACAGAAGTCTGAAAGTCAGAGCAAAGTTTGTCTTTGTTAATGATGTGGAAGAAGTCTGGGTAAAGCAGCTGTTGAAGAAGAATCACAGGGACTGGTCTGAGGCCAGGTAAACATAGCTGAATGTGGACACAATTGCACACACTCTTGCTTTGCTGATTGAAGGAGATCTCCTAGTGAAAGATCATCATTCCTCAAAGGACTTGATCATAACTGTCATCGGAGTCTGCACAGAGGCTCCTACAGATGTCAGTGGTACTGAATCCTTTCTTTAGAGAGAGCTGGTGACATTCTGGTGAATAATAATAAAAAATATCTGCATCCAGTGCCCACAGAAATATGCAAAGATAACTGTGGGGTGCTCTACAGGACCATGAGTTCACACTGGTGAAACTTCAGCTCTACACCAGCAACACACCCACATTATTCTTGTAAACTCCTGAAAATGATAAGTTTCCAAAAAAAATACCACAAAATACATATCTGTCCTTCTCTTTGTGATAGGCAGTGGTGCAGTTAGGGGTAGAGCTGTTTAGACAGAGTATAATCACTTTTTATTTTTGGAGGCAAAAGTTTGTCTGCTTTTTGGCAGCCCTAAGTGTGGGTACACCAAGAATAAAAACAACAAACCAACCATCTTGTTTACCTTACATAGCTTCCAAGCCTTACTGAAACTGTCCTGAAGATGGTACCTTTTATGGACACAACAGTATATGTGATGCTGCTGTGATACAAGCCTTGATAATATCTCAACTGCTCAATAAATCATACATTGTCTTCTCGTAATTGTCTGGGATGCTAATTAAAGAGAACAAAAGAAAACCAGAACTTTTCCTACAGACTTCTTTTCTCCCCTTGCAGAACCTATTGTTGAGAGTACCAAGGGTGGCTGGGTGTCTCATTTGGCTTCTGTCTGACTTTTTTTCCCCACTGAAAAGCGTGATACAGCATTGTTATTCACAAGAATCTGCCTTCATGTCTTGGCTTTCCAGAATTTGAAGCCACACTGACGTAGATGTACAAGTAACAAAAGTGCTGTGGTGAGTCTTATCTGGCAGCTGAATAGTTGAAAAGGACAAAAATGAGACAATCTATTTGCTGTATCTGCATAAGACAACTGTCCAACTTTCAGGGTTTTTAAAAAGAGATGCCCAAAGAAAGAGATCTTTGGGATGTGCGGAGGTACATGAAAAGTCGTCTTATTCCTAAAGAAGCACCCAAAAACATAGTAATGAGCAAAACCAATTTAAATAAAATAAGTAAATATTGGTTCCTGGACCATATATGGTCAATTTACAGAGAAAGGCAAGAGATTAAGGTAATAATTGATTTACATTTTGCTTAGGACTGAATTAAAATAGTATGGCCTGATCTTATACCTGATGCAGTGAATGGGCAAAATTCCATGGTCATTCATAGGCTTTGGATCAAGCCACCAAGTATCATTCACCCTATTTTCCTCAAAAGCCAGCGAATGCCAGTGCCAATAAAAATCTGTCTTGGTTTGTCCTGTTACGCATACATAGCCAGTATGATTGCAAAGGTAAGGGTGGAAAATGTTTTTTCAGTTAACATTTTCAGTGATTTTTTAATAACATGTGTGTCTAAGGTAACTTGTTTTTGCTAAAATTACAATCGGCTTTGTGGATGACATGCCACTAGTGAAAGGTGCCTTAGTTTTGTGTTCCTTGATTCTGTCTCTTTTAGTTAACTTTAATGTTTCAGGAAAGTGGATTATTCTCCATTCTTTTCCTTTGTTTCTTAAAGAAATGCAGGCACAGGAAATACCTAGGTGTATTGTTTGGAGTCTTAATTTTGCAGAGTTACACTTTTTTTTCCATATTTGGCAGGAGAACTTCAAAGTTCCTTAAGGAGCCTTTTTCAAGGATCTAAGGATCCATTGCAAGCCGATGCAGTGCAACTGTGCCAAGAACCTGAGGACCAGAATTAGAATTCATCTGTCCAGGGGACAAAAACTGGAGGAGGCAAAGATCCATTTTTAGAAACATATTCATAATGTCTCAAAGTTAAGGAAGGTTCTGATCAAAACTGACTTTATTTCCTAATAGATAAAGCAAGCAGATACAGAACTTGCTTGTTAACCTAGGTCCAACCTTCTCCAAAGTTGATTTTGAGTGTGAATGGTTCTTAGATAGCTCCTTAAATATCTGGGAAGAGGCTCAGTGGACAAATCAGACTCCAGGAGTTATATGATGATACAATGTGTTATCTTTTCCTATTTCTCCATATTTATTTAAAAAGTGCCCGTCATGATGGCTTCCTACACTTGAGTAATTATTTTAAATACACACCAGAGCTATGGATACAAATCCAAACATCTTAATTTGCCTTACTGGAACAGTTCCTGTGCCAAAGCAAAAGGCTTTCTCAACTTGAAATCTTGATTCACTCAACCCATCATCTCCAATAAGAATTGAAAAATAGGAGGATGTTGCCAGGATGCCCCCAAGACAGTGAGTTTGAGGTTTTTCGTACAGACATAGTGGAGGCTGCTTCAGAATGAAGGACCCCAAAGGGAAAAATGCCTGTTACTATTGCCTCCTTTCTAAACAAAGGATCTTTTTGCCCAGGATTGCACCTGTGGCAATATCATGTGTGGGAGGAAGATCTCTTTTTAGCCACAAGGCAAGCATACTGGCTAAACCCATCTATTCCTCTTTGACACTTTATGCTCTGTCTTATGTTCCAGTGTTGTAAAACACTAACCTTTTGGAGCTCTTCCACACTGGAAAATTTCATCATGATAGAACACAACCCCGAGGAATCTTGGTAACTAAGACAATGCTAAACATGCTGTTAAACTTTGAACACAGGCAGGGACTGTAATGTTTAACATCACATCAGCTGGTTGTGGTTAAGCCCATGGGCTGACCAGCTGCCACAATGCTGAACATGATGGTGTCTGCCTGCACTGAATATTTAGCAGTGTGTTAGCAGCCCTCATTCTCAAGGGTCTCTTTTCTTGCATGATCTGGTTTTCTAGCACAGGCACACATTATACTGATATACACAACTGTTGCAAGATACCAGATTAACCAGATTGGAACAGTTCATGTGGTACTTGGATTTATGTCAAGGACCTCAGTCTCTTAGTTCAGCTGCTGGATGCAGCAACCACATACAACACATTTGTTCATACCTTGCCTTTCTTCTTGCGCACTGTGTCTCTGACCCCAGCACAGCTGGATTGTTACTACTTTGGTCTGATGGGGAAAATAGCAGGCACATGGCACCCTGACAAACTTTGGTTTTTTTATAGAAGTCTTATCCTAGCTTGGGAGAAAGGGGAGACAAATGCTTGAACAGTATTTATGTACCAGCAAGATGGTGAGGAAAGAAATGACAAACATCTGCTTTGCCTCACGTGGCTGGGCATGATGTATTGATAGTAGTCTCAGCTCTGTAATGTTAAAGGATAATGCAAAGTTAACTCTTCTAATGGATCAGTTCCATGAGTATTTCAGCTACGAGAAATATGTGACATTTGGATATCTCTTTTTATTTATTACAAGATATCAGACTCCTGCAGATATGCAGAAACAATAGATCAGTATATGAATGGTCTAAAAATTAAGGCCAAGTTTGTGATTTTGTGCAGCATGATGCATGACGAACTTCCCACAAGACTATTGGGATGACCAGATATTTGGCTTATGAAAGGGAAAATAAAAGCATTTAACAAGTCAGACCGGTGCTTTCCCTGAACATGAGGGAAAAGAAACCCAAAAACCCCAACAAATGAGACACATGGCTTAAAGGTAGGAAATGGAAACCTAGGGAAGTATTATTAAAATAGCATATGGCCTGAGAGATGGTCAGCTCTTATTGCAGCTTTTCCAAAGGCAGAAGGGCTGTTTAGGGTCTTTCTCCTCTCTTTAGCTCTGATTTCCCAGGGGCTGAAATTATATCTTCAGCTGCACTGTATAACATTTCAAAGTTATTGGAACTGAATATTTTGAGATTTCTCTACACCTGTCAAATTTTATCGAAATTAATCAGTGGCTTCTGTTATAAAGCAGAAACTATGAAAATATTGAAGCAAATGTTAAGTTTTTCTTTACTAAGAAACTGGGCTAAAATGAATATGCTACATTTTAGTTAATGACATCTTTTTCTTTTTCACAGTTTTTGATACTGTGGTGGTTTTGGCTGGGGTAGAATTAATTGTCTTCACAGTGGCTGGTATGAGGCTGTATTTTGGATTTGTGCTGAACACAGAACTGATAATATAGAGATATTTTTTGTTATTGCTGAGCAAGGATTACATATAGCCAAGGCCTTTTCTGCTTTTCATACTGAGACACTGGTGAGGAAGTTGGGGCTGCATGAGAGGTTGTGAGGAGACACAGCTGGGACAGATGATTCAAACAGACCAAAGGGATATTCCAAACTATGTGAATTCATACTCAGTATATGAAGAGGGGGAAGAAGAAGGAAGGGAGGCCATTTGGAGTGACAGCATTTATCTTCACAAGTCACTGTTACATGTGATGGGGCCCTGCTCTCCTGGAGAAGGCTGAACACCTGCCTGCCCATGGGAAGCACTCAATTAATTCCTTGTTTTTCTTGTGTGCATGGCTTTTGCGTTCCCTACTGAACCATCTTTATCCCAATCCACGAGTTCTCTGGCTTGTACCCTTCCGATTCTCTCCCCAGTCCTGCTGGTGGGGCGGCGAGTGTGTGGCTGCGTGGGGAGTGGCTGCTGGCTGGGGTGAAACAGCAAGACACTTGCTTACATTTTTTCTATAATTTTTATGAGAAGGAAAAAGCAGTCAGAAAAAGAACTGGTATTAGTCATGTGGGTCCAAACTGAAGAAAGGTAGAAGATACAAAGGGTGAGTCTGAAGTGGGTATGAAACTAAAGATAGGGATATTTGCTATGGGGAGGATGAAGAAGATCCAGACCCTAGAAATTCTGCATAGGGGAAAGGCTGGCAGACTGAAAAGAGCATAATTACAGCTTTCACTATGCCAAGGAAACACTCTAGGTGCTACTGAGGTTTGGGGAAGCTTTCTCCTTGTTGTTGGTAAATTGCAAATCTATTGCCCAGGCTGACGGACTCTCCTCACTGAAAGGGAAGGAAGAGTACTGATGCAAATTTATAGTCAATGCCAATTTGCCTTATCCAGATAAGCATTTAATTTCTAAACTTCATGGCCAAACAAATCTTCATTTCACCTAAATCCCACTGCTGTGTCAAAATCAAGGTGTTCCTAGCTCTTGCTGGACCCCAAAAGTTTTTAGGTCTGTCATGGGTTGGCGCTGGTCGAATGCCAATGCACCCATGAGTGTATGTTTTCTTAATAAACTACTGTGAGATGTGGTAAAAAACTCAAGAACAGAGCAGAGCAGGCCTAAAACTTGAAATAAAGAAAGGAAAATTTATTAACCTACATAGCAACAGACAATAGACACAAAAAAGAAAACCCAAGCACCCAAAGGCAGGAAAAAAAACCTCCCAAAACACTTCTTCTCCTCCCCCCCAATTTCCATCCTTTCATGCTTTTAACAGTTGACACCAGTAACCTTACTTTCATCTACTTGCTTAAACCTTCCACAACCCTGGGTTCCCAATCCAAATCATCATCCCTTAAAAAAAGAAACAATCTTCAATCCACCCAAGGAGAGAGGAGTCTTTCTCACACCACAGACGTCCCAGAGGGAACACAGGTCCATCCTCCCATGTTCCCATGTCACCCATGGCCCCACCCGGAAAATCTACCAGGGTGACACCCTCCTTTCCATGTCCAGTGCTCTCACCACTGTCCACGGACCCAAAACCAGATAGGGCTCNGCCGGGGCCCGGGCCTACCTGGCTCCCCTCCCCCGCCCAACGTGGGGCAGGGGAGGAGAGAGATGCTTCTCTGCTGAAAGCAGAGCCGGGAAAGAGGAAGTGCCCCTGGGAGTCCTTGCTTTTAACACCTTGTGTCCTCGCTTTTAACACCTTGTGTCCTCAGAGGCGTGTCCAACTTCTCAGTGGTCACCAAAGATGCCAACATCCAAACCGGGCCACTGATTGGTTTGACCTCACCTTCCTGAAAAAACTCATTTCCTCTCAAACCACAACAAGGTCTAAAGGTGCACAGGGACTAAACTGGAGTTTAAGTGAGATTAATTTGGGCCAAAGGGAGCATGGTATGGTGCTGTCTGAGTTTCTCCTTAACCCCAGGCATCAATAGATCTAGTTCTGTATCCCTAATACCCCAATGTTCTGAAGGAGAAGGAGGTAGGCCTTCCCCAAGAAAAAGAAGAAGTGACAAGAACCACTCTGCTGTTTTCCTGCCCCTAGAGTGTGTGGGAGGGTGACATTATCATCATTATCTGTTTTGCTGTAGTCCTTAGGATCCTCTACACTCACAGTTGTACTCTGATTTTGGAATGGGAAAAATTGTTGTTCGTGTAGAGGTTGTGTCATCTCAGCTGTGCAAGAATTGTACCCTAAATACTCAGGATTTTCTGCTTTGCAAAGGCAAAGGATTGTGAAAACTCTTGTCTAGCCCCAAAGTTATGCCGTCTAATGGGATAGCAGAGTAAGCAAGCAAAACTGTTGAAGGATGTACTTGCTGAGCCAAAAAATCCTCTAAGTAGTTAATGAGTGTTTAGCCTTGCTGAACTTTCATAACACTGCCATTGATAACCAAGTGGGACCTGCATGGCACAGGTTCAGGAAAAAAGTGCTGGACTTGCCCTTTCTCAATTACAAGAAGCCTCTTAAGCCCCAGGTGGTGAAAGATGTCTAAGTTAAGATGCCAGTAAAAAAGGAGACAGCTGAAGGCAAAACCCTAGCCCACTTTCTTTGACAAGACGTAACAAAGCTACAAACAGGGTGGTCTGGAAGCGCGTGCAGTAGGAGTTATATTCTGTTCTGAAAAGTGAATCTGGGGTGTAGGACCACAGAAAACAGAGAGAAGGTCACGATCCAGGGGGAAAGTTTTCCTCTTCAAGCATTTGGGTGACCATGTAAACATATTGTAAGAGGCTACAGAAAGGTTAAACCAAGGGGATTTAGGATTTATTTGAAAGTCAAGTCAAAGGCTTTTATTTTTCTCTACTTTTTATTGGCAGGTTCATTTTTAATTTGGCCTTTGGTATTCAAAGTGTTTTCCCCTTTTCTGTTGAACAAAAACTGGGATTGAGTTGGGTTTAAAAGGATTTTCGTTTGGTGACTGCTTTAAAATTAAAGCTGTGACTCAAGACCAATTTTTATAAGTTCTTTTTCCCACAATGGAATGGGTTCAGGTAAATATATATCTAATTAGATGACCATTACCCAAACTTTTATGCAGTTATCTTCCAGGGATATTCACAATCCTTTGCCTTTGCAAAACCCAGTTGGAAACACTCAGTTTTTTAGATTTTCTGTTACGATTCCAAATTTATGACTATGAGAACCTAATTGGATTATTCCCTCTCTTCAGGAGTCGATGAACATCTCCAGTTATCGAGATTCATGTGGGCTGACTCATGAGAGGGAGATGGCCAAATTTCTGAGCTTCATACTAAAATATACAAAGAGTTGAGAACTATCAGCTATCCCATCTGTCAGAGGGCTGTGGGAAGGGAAGACCCAGGAGTAAGAACTTTGCAGAGTTCCAGACTGAACGTTCAGCTGGTGCCTGGGGTTACCAGTGACATTGTCCAGAGTGGTTCTCCTTGCCCACCTTCTCTCCCAGCTGGAGAAGCAAATTACCCAGCAACCTTGGTGCCGCACTTACACTCTGTGCAGGCACAGACAGCTTGAATCAAGATGCGCCTTCATCCCCTGGTGTGAACCACCACCATTAACACTTCAGGGTATTTAATACAACATGTTATGAGAGCACATGAGAGCTTTTTGCAGTTGGTCTACACTGGGTTATTCAGCTCTAGAGTAAAGGCAAAAATACAGAATATATGTAGATTGGGTCTAAGAACATAAATTTCGAGTGGGATCAGAATGGGAAGAAGAAGTCAGTGGCAGTGTGGCCATAGAGCAGCCGGCCTCAGGCTGGGTCTGTGCTGATCAATGCAGACACTATGGTGCAGTGCCAGCTGGGATGAACTGCTTCAAGACCCAGAGAGGCTGGTGAGGCACCTCGCTGTGCGCCTCCAGAACCACAGGGCTTTTGACACAATCTGCATGGTCACCATGCTGTAAGTAGGTACAAACTTCTGGTGATGCCTTGTGATTACTGCTGAAGTCGTTGCTTGCTTTTACAAGGGTCTGTTTTCTGTTTTGCATAAAATGGCACAATGAAGCCAGCAGTCAGATAGACCGTGTTCATGCCACATGGACGTACAGATCCAGCTTCCCTCTTGACAAAGTGCAGTTTGTTGTGCTGGTGAGGGAGAGCATAGGCAGCAAAAATCTGCAAGTGCTGCATCTAAACTCTTCATTTCCAGATGTGCACACAAAGCAAGTTCCCACTCTTCGTCTTGATAGGTGGTTTCTGTCTGAAGTGCTAAATTTGTGCGTGGATCTGTGATAGTGCAGGGTTGCTGCAGTCCTTCAGATTGCCAGATCTGCTGAAGAACAGTGAGAAGATTATCCTTTCCCCTGAATTCAGTAGAGGTCTCTAAAGAGTACTTGTGTAAAGAGACTCGAGCCCAGGAACCCTGTAATTATCAGCTAAATAAATAATTTAATTAATACAGACTTTGGGCTAGATCTCACTCTGACTTGGCAGTTTTATTCTGTTCTGGGGAGGTATAAAACAGTGCCAAGGGCCCAAAGGGTCCAAAGTCTTTAGGGATTGTTCTTTTGTACAAAAGTCCAGTTGTTATTCAGAGGAGAGGACCTAGCCTTGCAGGTTAGCAAAATCCTTCAGAAACAAATAAGAACTGACGGAACTTAATCTTTTCTGCCCTTCAATTTCCCAAAAGCTCAGCTCTGTTCCTCACCCCAATCTCCCTCTTTTTTTTTCATCTTTGCATACCTCTAAATTTCCTGCCTTTTGGCTGGGACCAGGCATGTCAGAGCCAAATACTGTTATAGCTGTTTTTGTGTTGGTTCCAGCCCAACTGGAAGCAGGAAATACTAAAATTCTCCTGGGTAATCCTCCTCTCTGGAGACTTTCAGTTCAATTTTGCAGATTCATGAGTGTTACGTGCTTTAGGCAAAGTTCAGAAATGTAAGCAAAGCCAAGTGCTACAGATATGTAGACTTGAGATACACAGGGAAGGCAGTGAGTTCTGTATGCCTGTAACATCCCTTGCTATCCAAGCACTTGCCTGCACCAGACTGCTCCAGTTTCTCTTAAGAGCTGAGTCTTAAATCATACTGTTTCTGCATACCTCTGGAACTTTTTCTGTGCTACTTGTGTGAGGGCTCAGGTTCAGGGGGAAGCCAGCAGATGAGCCATATCAGGACCTGATATGGGGACTAGAATAAAGCAAGTAGACTGTATCATTCCCAGCTTGTTCCTCTTTATTCCTGGAGCTTTCCCCCTTTTCTAATGGTGATATTCTGCTGGATGACACCTCCCTGCCAGCAATGTTGAGATGGACTTGCCCAACAGGACACAAGTGGCTGGAGACACTGTTGGTGCTGTACAGTGGCGGTGTTGAGATTTCAGGACCCTGTCATCGTACAAAGGGCCACCGAGGCAGGAAAGTCCAGCTCTCCTGCACACACAAGTGACATTTGCATTGCCTGTGGTGGGGATGGGACATGAAAGCACTGCTGAGGCCTCGCTGGACCTCTCCTGCCAGACGCTTTTGTCTGGGCATGGACAGTAAATTCGAATTGGTTTGTCCTGGGAAGAGCACACAGCGACGACAGTCCTGCAAATGCAGCTCATCTCCATGCTGAAGGTAAACTCAGATCTGCTGATGGCAAGCATGTTTAAAGCAGCTGCCACGAAATGGCACCACTATGTAATGGACATTTCTACTGACAGTGCAAAAATAAAATCCTTTTGAGAAAGGAGAGAAAAAAAGAGACTAACAATAATCTGGGGAGCCGTTGGAGGAATAGGAAAGAATGAGTACTGAGTTAGCCTCATATCAATGTGATTTCTATCACTAGTGCACAAATAATCCTAGAGGATACCCCTTTCCTAATTGTTTGCTCAGCAAACAGCATGGACATGCAAAGATTTATAGATATTATCCACTGTCAGGGAGATTTGCTTCATGAAGCCTGTTTCTGGGGAAAAAAAAATAACCTGAGCATGTGTTTCTTCGCCTACTTTGGAGCTGATCAGAAGATATCAATTTAGTAAGACTATTATTCTGTATTGTTTGCATGACATTAACACAACATTAGTGCTCATTAAAACTGAAGGCCCATTTTAAGTGGCACTGTACCCAAGCACAGTAAGAGACAGTATGAGACTATGCTTATCAGCTGAACAGACAATGTGTGGTATGTTCCCTTTCCAAATGGGGAATTGATACACATAAATAATGAAGTAATCTACCCCACAGATATCCAGTGTACAAACAGAAGCATGACAGCCAGCTGCAATACTGAACCATGATAAGAGGTTTAACAACACAGAAAACAATAGGTATTGTATACTGTAGGCTTATAAAATAGGACTGGGTGAAAAAAGGTTCTTTTCTCCCCTGGGAATGGACAGATTTTTGTCAAACACAATTTGGTTGAAAACTGAATATGTGCTTATTGTACTATCTTTTGTTTGGTAGTTCACACTTCTTTTAAGGACAAATGCAAAAGTGGATACCTCACATGCAGAATCTGTCTTTGAATAATAATTTGCACTGAAAATTTGCTTTGGTGAAAAATGTGCAGCCAGCTCTGATGGAAAGTACCGTATGGTAGGTGTTTCTTTTCTGCTTGCTCTTGTATCCATCTCTGCAATTCTGCGTTGTGTTGGCCCTTACTCGAATACCACCTTCTGCTACTAATATAATGCTGCCAGCTCTGGCAGCTCAAGCATAAATCTTCCTAAATTTGAGCATTTGAATGTTGTGGGAGAGGAAGAAGAGGAGAGGAGAAGGGAGAGACTAGATGGGCACACGGAGAATTCAAATCCAAGTTTTAGAAGACAGGTGTCCAGATTCGGTTAACAAACTAAGAACAAAATTAAGTTTTAGCTGTTGTGGTCATGGGGAAAAGCCAGAAAATGTGAAGCTCACGGGCTCAAATAGCATTCAGCCACAGACAAAGATCCTTGATCTTCTGCTTTGTTTGTAGTGCTGGGGCCAGGTGCTCCCCAGCTTGCCATGGGCATTCAGGGCAGGAGTTTCTGCCAGCATCTCTGCCCCGGTACCTGCCCCGTGGTGGGCCAGGGCCCTGATGCCTGTGGCTGCCCCTGCTGGTGCATGGCCTCCACACACCTCCAAAACCTGGGCACCATACACCAGCCCTGGGGGGAGGAGGGGAAGGAAGACCAGCTGGCTGCAGCAGTGAAAAACCCATGAGAAGTCAGAAGAGCCATACAAGGAGCACATGTGGACTTTCGTTTGGAGTAGTTCTGTTGCAGTGAAGCCGGCTGCAAGCTACACACCCAGCACATGCATCGCCACTTCTTTTTGGACTGTTCAGGGTACTTATGTCTATAGGGTATAGGGTTATTTGCACCCAAATACTGCATGCTGGTTTTGTGAACCCTAAAGCTTTGACTTAAATTTAATTATGGAGGTAGTAGAAATAGTGTGGAGTTGTGTCTATCACCTGTATCTATCCTAGTCTGAAACAATGCTTCTGTGAAGAGTCATATGTGCTGACATGCCTAAAATAGTGGAAAATTGTCATGGTTTAAGCTTTTTCTCTTTTTTTTGTGGTTTAACCCCCTGTTCTGGGTATCCGATGCTAGAGCCCACCTGCAGTGCCTCTGAAAAATTTTTCCTCTGTCAAAAAATGGTCTAATTTAATTCTCAGGAACTAGTGAGCTACTATTATACACATCAAGATCTGTGGACCAAATGCTTTTTGACTGAAATAGTTCTACAAATTCTAACATGCTAGAAGGACTTTAAAATCAAAGGTAATACCAGATGTTCTCTGACATAAATGCCATTAAAAATACGTTCAGATCCTCTTCTCTTATTTGCCTGTTCTTTTGTGGGAGAAGTATACTATGGAGTAATGAAAAGGTTATGCCAAGCATTTAAGAGAAAATTCTGAACTTCAAATACTACATAAAAATGGAAACGTAAACACAGTTTTCAGAAGGATATGTCTCCAGGGGCAGACTGGGTGGCCCTAATGGTACGAAATGCCTCATTGCACAGGGTATCCTTCACATACAGTCATCTGGGGGACAACACACATTGTTTGTAAATTAATTCCATAGCAGAAAATAGGTTGAGAGGGTGAAAACCACAAAAATGGGGGGGTGGGGGGGTGGAAATATTTGCAGATATGCCCATATCTTCTGAAGTAAAATGAATGGAATAGTTATGGCAGCATGAAGATTTATTTGGGTGGAAAAGATCAGAATGTATGTATTTGTGGAAATGCATCACATCTCTGTTTCTGCACTGTTTGTTTGTTTGTTTTAAGCTGGTTTTATTTTTCCAGTTTACAGCAGTAAGTTGTATAAAACCCCTTCTCTTCTCTCTGGGCTTTTGGGTGAGTGAAGAGCACACCACTGGGATAGGCTGTTCTCTAATGTGAGAGATGGGCATGTGCTCTACTCACAATGAACATGGTACATATTCCCTGCACGACTGCTCCAAAGTCATTCTCGGGAAAGAGGAGAACTCCTTTTAATAATGTTCAATGTTGGACATCCCTTGTTTCTTCTGAAGAAATTTATTTTGGAACAGACTTCTTAGGTCATAAGTTATTCTTGATGTGAATGCATTCCCGCAAAGGCTGTAAGTAAAACCTCCTTGAATGATTTTTAAATCCTACTGCATTTGGGATTGGTATTTGATGCTCGAAAGGACTACACATGGAACTAGAACACATGTGAGCAACCAATACAGTAATGCCTAAAAATGTGTCCCACTGAACTGGACCCATTGAAATGGCCACAGGAACATCTGTGTATCACTTAACACAATGGGAGTTTAAAGCATTTTTATTAAGTGTTTATCAAAACATCATACAGACCACCTGCATCATGTTGTCACCTATTCTCTATTTGTGATCAAAAAGGTGTACCTAATACTGAACATCTCATTTCTTCCTCCAATAATTTTAAGATGGCTAATATTTGTGTTTTGACCTCAGACACATGTGCTTTTGTAAAATTTTTCTAATGTCCTATAGGTTTCTTAAGTTCATATACATCAGGGGAAGATAAAAACAGTCTATAGTTTCTCAGCTTATTTTGCTTATGGAGGTACTTTTATGTACCTGTAAGAAGCTTATTTTTGTCCTTACTATTTTGTTTTGCAAAAGCTACCACACAAGACATAGATTCATGATTCATGACAGGGTGTGTAGAAACACACACAGACACAGATGTGGACACACACACACACACACACACACACACATATATACACAATCCTGCATGAACTCTGGCTACAACTAAATTATAAATAGCTCTTCCATCAGGGAATCCCCCAACTCTGCATGACTGTGTATTACAAAAGTAGCAAATGAGTCAGGTTTCCCAGTAAACAGGAGCTGAAAGCAGCAGCAGGGAGGAAAAGCAAAAGCCACAATGAGACTTGTTGTGACAAGACTGTCATTACATTTTTTTGTCTGTCAAGTAGGTATTAATAAAGTTACCTCAGTTACTAAGTTATTACTTAAGGGACCAGAGGTAAATCAGAGAGGCTACCACTGCTTTTCCATGTGAACAGGGGACTTCAAGAATTTTCTGAACTGTTAATTCACTATAATGATCTAGCAGGGAGTTAAAGCTTCATGTGTTGTTTCATCAATAAAAAAGCTGCAACTGGGTAGTAAACTATCTGTGGAATCCTCCCTCTGGGAACTCTGGGAAGCCCCGACCCTTTCTTGGCTGTGCAATGTATCCCACGTCTGGGCCTGACCCTTATGTACAGGTAAAAAGGCATCAGCTATGACTGAGAAACTGGGCTTTTGATTGACTGCTCCGCCCCTCCTCAATCCCCCCAGTTTTTCCAGAAGGATAAAAAATAATCCCTAAGTTTATTAATGTTTTAAACCCCTTGACAACACAGGAACTGAGGAAAATTACATCATTAGGCTGGCAAGAAAGGGGAACATGGGAACTCTGTATGGTGGCTGGCAAATATTTTTTAAAATGCTAGTGGAGGAGCATCAGGGGAAAACAGCAAAGTGGGGTGAAGATGCTTCTTAAGTGACACCTGAGACAACCAATGTGTATAACAGTTTGATAATTTTAGATGGGAGGAGAAGAAATTGGAGAGAAGGGAATGGGGGGGAGAAGGGAGAGATGCAGTGATGCTTTGCTGTTTCAAGTGAGAGTTTGGACTGGGTGGTGGTACCTGTTCTTCAGTACTCCTGAACTATATGTCTAATGTACGTGTGCATTAGGTCTGCCAGTCTGTCCCTAATTGCCTGAAGACCTGACTGATGGCTAGTAATCATAACACAGCATTTCAAAAAGTAGGAGTAAGGAGTTCGTGCTGAAAGTGAAAACAAGAATTCCTACTTTCCTTCCAGAAGTGCAGAGAATTGAACTCATTATAAAAAACTAAATGGGAGGCTGCAGACTTCAAAAGGCAAGTTATGGTTTGTGTACAGAAACAACTTGTCTTTTGTTGAAGCTGACTTTTAAAGCAGCTTAATTAGAATGAGGTGCTTTTGTGTTTTGTGGTCAAGCGGTAGATCTGATGCCGCTGCAGACACTAAAGACTGAACTGCGGCAAAGCCAGCATCAAACCGCTTGCAATCCGAAGTGAGAGCCACTCCAAGTTAAGGAAATTGTTTTAAAACTCACCCGTGGTCAAGCGATGCATGTCACATGAATAGTGCCGTCTATCTGTCTGTCTGTCGTCAGACTGCGGACTGCCCGCTCCCTGCTCCTCTGCCCGCCTGCTGCGGCTCCACCCGGGGCGTGTGCCGGGCACGGCGCTGCCGCCCTCGGTTTGGACAGCCGCGACAGCAGCAGGGGCTGTGGGGCAGACCTCGCGGGGGCAGAACTCAGACCTTTGGCAGCAAAGTGAATGAGGCGCTCATTTGAATAAATTGGCTGCAAATCCCACTTATTTTTGATCCTCGCTTTCTCTTAATATTTTGTGAGTCTGCTCAGGGTCTGAGGTTTCAACAGAAAGTGGTGCTGTGGGGGAGGATTCTTCATTTATCAGCCTGTTTTACAATCTTCTGCTTCAATTCCAAGGCAGACAGATTGATGGAATAACTACAGTATGGTGGTGCCACAGCTGTAGAAGCGTGTGATCTTTGCGAGTTTGGTGTGGTTTTGTTTTCACACACTGGCTATTTTTTTTGCTGAAGTAACTCTCTTTTTCCTAATACCTCCAGCCACAAAGTAGTTTCATCTCAGCAGATGTCTTAAGCGTAGTTCAGCTGCATCAGCAGATATTCCGGCGATGGTATTGCTCCCCTGTGACTCTCAACAGGGATTTTATTTTTTTTTTAATTTTATTTAAGTGCTGGCAACATAGTTTATATATAACAAGGAACATATTTCAAGAGCATTTTCTATATCCATATCTATTTCTTCAATCTTTATCTCAGTAAATAGAACTTAGTGTTCGCATTTAGATTTTTCTTTTTCTCCTCCTCCCTGTACTTTCTGCTCTCCAAATAGCAGAGTGGCTAAGAAATGCTTGGTGAAAATGCTGTCTGACCAGTATTATAGTCTAGAGCAGACTCAGCAGCACTAGACAAACATTTTCTTTACAGCATTAGTTCTTTCACCTACAAGATATATCAAGCTAAAAGTTCGTAACACTGCTTTTTTCCCTTATGTGTGTTTCAATCTTTCTGACATCTGGAAAAAGTGTTTTTTGAGTTGGTCTTTCCTGCATAACTTCTGCTTAAACTTAATTCACAAAAAAGATATAGTGTTTTCCTAGGGTCTGGGTGATTAAGATCATTTCTCCTTTTGCCTGGCAGTGCTACAACTCTTTGGTAGAAGGAGCCCCAAAAGAACTACCCTGGGAATTGTCACATTTTATGATGTATGAGCTTCTTTTTCTTTTTAATTTTACCACAAGAAAAGAAGGAGCATTCTCCCATTTGCCCAGATCTCCTCAGTCCTGCTGAAGGTCCAGAGTCAGAGCTGCTTAACCATTAAAATGAAAGACCAAAATCCTGCAGAGTCCTCTCAGGCAAAGCTCCCGTCTGCTTTTGTAGGTGCTCTGCTTGATGAAATATGGAAGATCAAATGCTTAACAGTTGAATTTTGAATAACCACGTTTGTTGGGTCCCCATTCCATGGACTGGCGCTGGGACAGGATCCTTTTCCCAAAACTGGGACTAGGGCACTACTAATCCAATGGCAGGATTGTGGTGACAGCTGTCACTTTTTTGTCTCCTGTTAATGGGAAAACTTTTTTTCAAATTTTGTGATTTTCTCACTTGCAGACCCACTGGCTGGGTTCCTTCCCCATTTCCCCCAGATGCCACACCTGAGAAGGAGCACAGCAAAGGCCAGTCAGTTCTGTGCTCCCAAAAGACCGACTAGTCTTCACTGTAAGTTCAGGCCCAGAAGAGACATTTACATCACTAATCAGGGAGCTAAGGTAGGACCTTTATACTGGAACTTTCCACTGGCATAAAATGACCAGGATGAAAGCTTTCCAGCTGCTCCATCTTAACCATAGGCAAAGGGGAAGGTGATTAAGCTGAAATTTGAACATGAAATTTGTCTGTGAGATAATTTGTCTTGGAAGTGAGGTCCAGTGGGATCCTGCCTCCTTAGAGCTGCTGAATGTGGCTCCGTATTTCCAGCCCCTTAGGCAATGGGAAAGTGATTGCCCATAGCGCTGAACTGTTGACGGACTTCTTAGCGTGGGTTTGGCCTTGATCAGCTTTCTGTGTCTGCCTGGTAGGTCCAGAATTAGCGCAGGAGAGGAGAAACTCCAAATGAACCACCTGGTAATGGCTACCCAGTTTTGGAGAATAAGTGAAGTTAGTCATACAGATGTGGGCTGTTTGCAGCTTGCTACTTTCAGGGACAGGGACTAGAACTCAGGACATTTAATTTACTACTGTATTTATCAGTATAGACTTCAGTGCTCCTTACTATTTCTGTTATGGATGTAGAAAACCATGAAGGAAGAAGCTATGAATGCTCCAGAAACCTGCTTTAAGGTCTTTGTCACCATCCCTTGCTTGAAGGAGTACTCCCTTACTGTGTTCATCTGAAGGTGGGACTGTTTTAAAACGCTAGTAAAAAGCATAAACTTCTTCTCTTCCTGCCCTCAGCACTAGATCCTGTGCTGATTAATAAAACCATTTAAAGAACATTTTCCATTTCTTTTTTACCTTACCTGACCTCAAATTAGTTAAATGAGTGACCTTCCTGAATCTACCTTCTCTTTCTGTGCTATAATCCCAGGCTCTGTTTTGTCAGACTTAGAACTTTGTTATAAGGTTTAACTGTCCATCTCCATTTCTGCTCTTAAACCATCCCATGGCAGTCCTGCTTTGCAGCCCCTGTCATTCATAACTGTCTTGTATTTTCACAGAGGCACCAGTGTGGATGGTACAAATGAGAGGAAGAAAAAACTGTTCCTCCCTGTTATTCATAATCACAAAACATGTTCTGACCATTCAGCTGCAAAAATCTTCAGAGCAGAGCTGTTTGCATTCCTGATAGCGTTACTTCTGCAATGCAGGAACAAGCAAAACTCTTTCCTTCATGTACAGTTATATAATGTCTAAGACACACCTGTAAATAGTACTGAAATGTGTAATAGTTTGTTCAGCCTTTGTAATCGCCTTGTGGCCACAGGGAAGGTTTGTTGGGGGAAAGGTGTGGTTACATGATGTCTTCACTGGTGATTTTCATTATGGACATATGGACTGTTCTTGGGCTGTCAGCACACAGCTCCTGCTCTGGTGGTATCGTGACTCTTCTGGGAAGAATCATACAGCCTTAAATGATGGTGATGGGGGTCCTGGATACCTCAGCTTCAGACCTTCAGGTTATTCAATGCCACAGTGCAGGTGGGGCCATTCAGGATCATGATCATGGTGTTTACTTCACCAGATTGAAGGCAGGAGACAAAGCAATGGTGTAAACTGAGCTGGAGGTGGCAGCAGACCCTTATCATGAAAAAGGAGGCACAAGGTTCCAAACTTGGTTTTTTTAAATTTTCTGTTTCCAAAGTGTCCACGGTGTCATTTCTCAGTAGAAGCACTATTGTTTCAAATCACTTTCCTGCCATCTTGATTATATAGGCCTGACATCCAAAGCCATGTTTTTGCCAACCTATGCACACAAAGCTTCCTCTGATCCTATGAAACTCTGTCTGGAGTCTCAGAATTCCGATATTCAGCCTCCATCCCCTTCGGCACTTTGTGCTTTGTAGTACTCTCAGCCTATTGAGCTTTGGGGAAGATCAACATCTCAGCCTTGCCACATAAATCCATCAGAGAACCAATCCACTTTCCTTGCTCTTCTGAACTCAGGGAGGCAAATTTTTGTTGTTAATATTTCACCAAGTACTGGTAGAATTACCACCTACCTTTGTGCCTCAAGCATACAGTTTATACTCAATTACACAGAGCATACAGTTTATACTTCAATTACACAGACATGTCTGTGTAACTTTACGTGTTGAAAGTGGCAGACTCGTTCCCCCATTTCTAAACTTGATCATGACTTTCTCCAACTTTTACAACCCTTTTCCTGCTTAATATGTTCAGGTGTGTATGTAGTAGGAGAGGGGATTTTTAACACAGTGACATGTTACACCAGAGTAACAGAGAATTTCAGCAGGTTGTATAATACTGCATTTTCATCCTTTCCCCCTAGCATCCTTGCAAAGATGTGGATTTCATTTTAAAAATATATTTAGTGACAAAATCCAGGCTAATTAAGCACAGTTCAGTTGTGTCTGTCTAGTATCACAACTGAAGTTGCTTTTTAGTTTATTTAACTGAGAAGGCTTTAAAGCAGAATAGATATTTGCAAAGAAAAAAAAGTTGCAAAGAAAAATTATTGACATGATAATTAAATAAAGAATTCCTAATTAGCAATATTGAACTTTTTTTTTTTGTTCTGCTGACAAAACAAGGTTCTTAAAGTCATGTGGAAAAAGTTATTTTATTTGAAGACCTTCTGGAAAAAAAACCAGTTCAGCCTAATAACTCATCTTCTTAGGAGACCAGATGTCCTAGAGAGTATCTACACCCTCGTGTCATTTGTTCAGTTGCTTCCAGAAAGCTACAAGTGGGCCACAGTGAAGGCTGAGAACTGGTGCCCAGCCTCAGGAAACTGGTGAAGTTTGTTGATAAGTGGCAGTGCCCTGGAAGAGGATATTTCAGGTGAGTGCAAGAAAGCCAGATGATGCCAGATCTATAATTAGATTACCACCACCTTGGTAAGTTTTAGGTGAATTAAATCTGTGACTCCCCAAACTCTTTCTCTCAACAGGTTCCTCCTCACGCCATCTCCAATTTAGTCCCTGACAGCCTCTGGATGCTGACAGAACCAACAGTCTGGGCTGCATCCTGTTCCTAACTATCAGAGAAGTATTTTTCATGGTTACCTGAAGGATGCGGTTGCAGAGTCATGCTCCCTGCACAGAGAATATGAGACAGGAACATGCTCACCATCAGCAGTCCTTTCCTCAGTTAAAAAAGCCTCAACAGGAAAACTTCAGTGTCTTTACATATTAGGTTGTGAGTTTGGTGCTACAACTAATGAGTAAGGTAAGCTGGGTACACCCCCCTCATCAGCCTGAGGGCATTCAATCCCACATGCACTACTGAACTGGGAAGTACCTTGAGTCATACCCATGAAAATTAGGTCCTGTGAGAGGATTCTTCCAACCTTTCCTACTGAACTGGTGTTATATAGTGCTGCACATAATGTGGGATTCATGTGGCTTGAATGAAAACCAAGATGGGAGATGATTCAGGCTGCTCAGGGTCAGGCTGTTCATCTGGTGTGGTGCACCCCAGGGCTGGTCTTCTGCTTTCCAAGTGAATGCAAAGTCACTAGGATACTCTTAAAAAATTACTTTTCCTATAAAATACTGAATATTAAAAGAGTGATCCTAGGCCTACTTTCCAAGGTGACTTTGGCAGGTCTCATGGAGCTCTGAAAGTGTTGAGTAGCTGGAGGCACCTTCTGCATTTCATGCAGAAATCCCTAAATGATATGGAAGTCCAAACATTGGTGCCAGTTGTGGCTCCTATTGATCACAGTGGAATGCAAGGTTTGGGTTTTCAGGAGTATTTTTAGATTATTTTTCTGAAGCTACAACTGTGCCCTAGCTAAACTAATCTGAGTCATGGGTTCTGTTCTGGTGACCAAGATCCCTGAAGACCCATCTTCGACTCAACGTGGCTGTCAGTGTGTGCCTTTGAGCAGCTGTGTGAATCCCACTGCTGAAGGCAATGTGCCATGCCGTCCACTTTCCTGAGCCAGAGAAGTGTCCAGCATTGTCACTGCATGGTAACTAATGCATACAGTTTTGACTTTACATAATGCAGTGCAATATGTTTGGCTCCAGGATTTGAAAAGGGTCTGCCCTTTGTCTCTCTTTATCAGTATTATCTGACATTGAGTTATGAGCTGCTAATGACCCAGAGATAATGAAAGTCATGTCTCAGAAAGCTCACAGTTTGAAACACTGATGCAAGAAGACAGGAGAACCACTCAAGAAATCCAGTGGGAAGAATAATCTGTGCCTTTGGGCATAATATATGTTTTAATTACTCTTTGTTTGGCACTCTGGTGGGGAATATGGAAGAAAAAAGCTTTTAGAAGAGTATTCAATGGGTTGACGGCAGTGGTTTGATTTTCTTAGCTGAATTCCCCTTCTTCCCTCAGTTTTTCATCGCAGAGTACTGGCACTTTGATAAGTGTTGATGGAAAACACTGTCTTTTATGCTTAATGTGGGTGTGAGTAGAGGGGAGAGTATATTGAAAGTTCTGCATGCAAGTGCCAGAAATGCCTGTGGTTCCCACACTCGAAGGGGCAGAACAACTGCTCCTCCCAGGAGGCCCAGCAGTGTCAGAAGGTGCAAAGCACAGGGAAGGTGGGCTGAGTCTCTTCCCTAATTCTGACTAATTTGGAAAGCCAAGCAAGGTCATGTAAATTAGGAGCTTAGTGCCCTGGTATTGCCTTCTGAAGACATTTCTGTGAGGTATCTTTACAGTACTTTTGCAGACTTTGCTTAGGCCAGTCTCCTGTTGGAGCCTATTGGGCAGTTTTTCTCCTCAGCTGTAATGATTTCTGTCTAAATTATTCAAGATTTACACTGGTATGATCTGGATGAGAATCTGGTGCAAGTATCCTGCTGATATGCCAAGAAAGGAGGCAGTTGTATGTGAACACATCCATTATGCATATTACCCCAGAGAGGCAAGCCCCTGTCTCCACTTGCCACTTCAAAGGAGTGGAGTGGGTCTGTTAGGAGAAAAATAAAATCCACAAAATGACTTGAGGGACAATAGTTGAGATTTCGTTGATTTGTACAGACAGCAATGGAGACAGAAATCTCACACTTGATTTTTAGTTCATATGGCACCCTTTTCTCCAGTACGCTGTTGTATCCGAGTCTGAAATCTTCAGCTAAAACACTCTGCAGCCCAATAATGAAGCCCCATGATCTTCACAATATGCCTTTGCCTTTGTTTTTCTAAGTCAAGAATATGCAGCTGATGAAAGACTGTCACAGATTCCCTGCAGAGCACTCGCAGTCTGAATCTCTCTCTCATGCCACCAGAATGAATCAGTCTGCAGACAGCAGTTTTTAGCAAAGATGCTTTATTACCAAGGCTGCAGCTCCAACTAGAATGAGGGAACCCATTACTTTTAGAAAATTATTCTGATGTTTGAAGTTGTTTTTCAGCTCCAAACTGGAGAAACTGCAAAGCTCCACATTTCTTTTTTAATGAGAATGAATGCACTAGATCTCTTTAATTAGACAGAGGTGGAAATGTATTAATTACCAGAGGACAACTCTCCATCTTCAAGCAACGGTATAGATGGACTGACCCGAGCTCCCAGTGGTAATAAAGCATCCTGGCATGTTGACTAACAGCCTTAGCTCCTGCTGGGATGAAAAGAATATGTGGGTATTTCCAAACCTTCATGATCATGAAGTACCATGAACAGGAAAGAAATGCTGTACACCTTTGGAATGTTTATTTTCTAGCTATACACAATGTTTCTATAGAATCTTACTGAGTTGCATGTGAAAAATAATTGCCTGTTCCATTTTCCTCTCTGCTTCCACACCATCCTCATTTTAGCAGCAGCTGTCTAAAGGATGGAGACAGTAGACAATTTTAGAACATTGTTACTTCCATTTTGAGTGGTTTAACTTTTAAGCATTATCTGCTGAGTTCAGGAATTTGTGAGAATCATGGTTGCTAAAAATCATGCTGAAACTGGAGTAGAGGAAGGTGATAACCAGAACAGACTGATTTTTAAGCAGGATTGTGAATTAACTTATTCAGCTGGTGTGTCTTTCTGCTGTTATCTTTATCAGCTGTTGTCATTCACCCATCTGTTACAAATGCCTAAATAAATTGAATGGAGGAAAACATTGGACATCGCAAATATTGACTAGAATTCAAAGTAGCTGAAAATAGTCGCAGTGCCTATGGCTTGAATGCAGAACAAGCAATTGTTCAGGATAGAAGCAAAAGCCTGAGCACAGAAGAGCTGTTCTGGAACTGATGAATAATTATTGACAGCAAGACTTGCTAAAGCATCTAAACTTTATTTGTTAAAAGAAGATTATGCATTTGTGAGTTGAATTCATGTTTTTCTTCCTCTAAACACTGGAAGAAGCTTCAAAAAGACCCTAGGAAATTCTTTGCCCTGATAATTTTTATTTTTAGATTTGACAAGTGAAGAGCAGCTAAAGAAGGTCTCCTTCCACTGGCCAAGGTGGTTTAGTCAGAGAAGGGGAGCAATACTAGCCTACTTCTGCAACTCCCAGATTTTCTCTGTCAGCTTGAACTGTCTGCTACTTTACTGTTTTGAGCAGTTACATGAAAACTGCACAACAGGAAGCATTTTAAAATC
The DNA here is from genome assembly GCA_008694505.1 of Cyanoderma ruficeps. Taxonomy (NCBI): domain Eukaryota; kingdom Metazoa; phylum Chordata; class Aves; order Passeriformes; family Timaliidae; genus Cyanoderma; species Cyanoderma ruficeps. The sequence goes on along the minus strand of VZDJ01006585.1, from coordinate 1,978,313 downwards.
TGTGAGCAATTCTCTACCTTCCACTAAAGTGGTGCCTTTTTATGTGCTTGCATGGTATCAGTGGTAGTTCTTAGAGTAAGGACATTATATACGTAGTCACAGTGTGAGTGGGTATGTCAGTTCTTTTCCTCACTTTTATTGTTTCAAATCACAAGCCAATTTCATCAAAATTTAACAGACTGTTAAGTCTCCAATATACAAATTTCTGCAAAAGGTCTGTGAGATGTATGGTGAAAGAGTACAAGGATGCACAGTTACTTGACTTTCACCATGCCCTGTCTTCTCCTTCCAAAAGAAAAGTGTAGCAGAATTCATCACAGGACACCTGAAGCACTCTTGTGAACTCTGTTGTGAAAAGTATCTGACTTCTGACTGACTGGTTGAGCAACCAACATGTGGTGTCCTGGCCAGTCAAACTGTGTTCGCGCAGCCCTGGTCCCTACAAAAGTCTTGATGTCTCTTGGCCCACCAGCAAGCTAGACAAAGTTGATGAAAGATCTACCTAGGAGAAGAAAGAAAAGAAAGGGTATAAGGCTATTGTGGTAGGGGACTGAGTAGCCCTGCAGTGAGGAGAAATGAGGGAACTGAGGTTATTGTGGTGGGGCCGTAGGTAATAGAAGGAGTTTGTTGTGATTTGTTTGAAGGTGCAGTCAACCATGAAGCATAAATCCAGAGGAAATCATAATTAATTAATGATGAAGCTGTTAGATTTACTTGTTGATAGTGTGTTGCATTCTTCATCTGAATTCCCTTTGCCACATCAGGAAAGTGCTCTTCTTCTCAGACCAAGTTATATGAAAGGCCATATTTTTGACCCAAAAATGTTTACTTAACCGTTTTAAATGATGGATTGCTTTGTATCTTAAGTTAATGACAGTGGCACTTGAAAAATGTGGTGGTGATGTATGAATGAAAAAAACAATGCTTAGATCCTGGTCACATGCCAGATTTGTTCTAGTCAGGCTCTGGTGTATTCTCTTTTGTTGTGTCTAAGTATGTGCATAGGACCCATCAATACTGTACTCAGAGCACCTGACTTCTGCAGACATATTTAACAGTTCATTTGCCTAAATTCTGACCTAATAGTAGGAGAAATCAGCAGTGATTTGATTTAAATTGACAGACATAGTGCAATATATTTAATGTGGTGATGTCAGAATCAGGTTTGTAGGATTTGATCTGACCAGTGTGCTCATACAATAACTGGAAGAAGTGATACCTTTAAAACAATAAACTCTTTGCTTTTATTTCTTTTACTTCAAGTTTTTGCATCTGGATCTGAAAGTTGTAGCCTTGTGGGAAGTGCTCTAGGCTTCTGGCCTCCATTCATCCCCAGGGCAGGAGCAATGCTGGTAGATGATACGTGAGCATCTCTAGAGCTCTGTAAATGATGATGGTTTAGTTCCAGAAGATTGTCCTCTCATGGGTTAGGAGGTAAATTCAGTGTAGCCTGGCTTTCTGAGCTGGCTTTAATAGTTAGAACCAGTGGGCGACCTGTTGAAAGAGCAGATAGGCTCTTTTTTTACTCTGCACTTATTTTCTGAAACATGTCAGGTATGGAAACACTTCCTGGCAGAACCTCAGCCGTCTTTACCATCCCCTTCTGGCTTTAAATCTGGTGGTTCTTTCAGTTGTAAAATTGTGCAGTTTTGAGTTTTGTGGGTTCCAGCTCTGGGCATTTGTGGTAGGGATCATCCACTATACTTCACCACTCACTCAGTTTTCATGTTGCAACCAATACTTTAACTTTCAGAAAGTTAGCTGTCTTGTTTGGAAAAAAACTCCAACCAATCAACCAACCAAAAAACCAGCTCGGCAAAAATTGATAACTCAGTAGCTTAAAGCCAATTTTGAAGTGATAGGAGGGAATAAACCAAAAAACATTCTAAAAGGGTAAATGAGGGAGAAAGAATTGAAATTAATTGCAGGGTGTCTTGTCATTTTTAGATAGGCACATTTACCATTAAGTTGAGGGAAGGTATTGACAGCAAAAGATAGAACCAAGCTTTCTTCCGTCTTCTGGCTGTAAACAGGTAACCCTCACTTTATCTTGTGGTGTGGAGTGCCCAGCAGCCTGTAGAAAGTGTTCTTTGTGTTGTCGTTTGCCTGAGAGCTGTTCTCCTGCCCCGACAAAAACAATGTTTGTGCAGTGTTCTGGTTTATAAACAGAATGTTCTATTTCATGTATAAAATGTGAAATGACTTACCATAAGAGTTTGATTAAAGTAGTTGAAAAGACCAAGAATTGCGTGCATGGAATTAATTTTTCTTTGATATCAAAGACCCTTTGGCTTGGGTTTTTTGTCAAATTGGAGAACAACTGTGCAGATAAATGACTTCGGTGTATGCCTCAAACAGCATATGTGATGTGAAAAGTGCTCAGAGGATTTTGGTTTGGAGACTTATTTTTTTTCATGCCAAGTTGATGCAAGAACACTACAAAATAGTTTATGTAGCATTTGGGCTGATATAGAGCCAGGTAGGGTGCTTGTCTAAAGGCCTGAATGTTTGCAGCCATCTCAAAAAGCACATCCGTAGGTCACTAAAATGCATCCTGTCTTGCCATATAGCTGTTGGACACTGGTCTGTACTGAGAATTTGCACGTGTGAGTAGTGGTAACAGTGCTCACATTAGCTTATGAAGTGATAATCACAGAGGTGCTTAGGGCTGGAAGAAACAAGTTTTGCCCCAGGGTATTGCCTGGGTATTGCCCAGGGTATGAACTTTCAGCAGTCAATAATGGGCACTATCTGGTCAGTCTGATATCATGAGTATTACCAAGAGGAACTGGCAAAGGAGTTTAATATTTTCTAATCAGTTGATTAAGATTCCTTGGACAAACCCCATTTAAAATCATGGAACTTTTTCAGAACTGCATTTTCAAATATGGTTTATTGTCTGAAAGCTGTCGCAAAGTAGCTATAACTAAAACATGTAACTGTAGCCTGCACAGTTTTTAAGAATAGCAAGTAAATTATACCCTTGTCTCTGTATGGATTATACCTAATTGTTGAATTTCAGATACGTGACTTGGAATAAAATGTGCCTTTTAGCTTTCTTTTAAAACAGTAAAAAACTGGATTGCAATTAATTTCATTCTTCTACTATGCTCATCTCTGTAGTACTTGAGTGTCCTGTGCTATTACAATCAAAGTAATCTCTGTTGCATGTTTGCTATTTCAGTTTCTTAGGAAGAGAAACAAGCATAAGGAAAAGTCTTGAGTTTCAACTGTATGAAATGCGAGAGTGTTTTTACAGATGCACGTGCACACAACCTATCTGATATATTTAAGTTATTTTACTTAATGCTCACAACATGTCATTGGAAGTAGATATGTGTGGCTCAATTGAACCAACTGATACTCTGGAAATTTGTTTCAGGTTCTCTTATACTTCAGACTTAGTCATCTTACATGGGAGTGTAGCCAAGAGGTCTCATTGCTACATGATGTACTATGAAATCAACACACAGAACAGACTAAACTAAAACTGGTGTTAGATAAACAGATCCAAGCATGGAGTAAGTCTGGATGACCTGAATGGATGTGTCATATATTGCTATGAGTTATTGATGACCTTTCATAATTCACAAGTGGCTCAGGTTCCCTCCACCACTTCTGAGATATGAGATCATTAAAAATGTATGCAAATAAATAACATATCTTGAGTCAGCTCATTGTATTTCCTATTGCTCTCCCTTCCCCTCATGTATGGTATGTATGCATATCGTATTTATTTCAGAAACAGTGAAATTCCCAACAGCAGCTGTTGGGAAGAAAGTTATATATGATAGTTACATCATTGGAGAGCTGTATTTCATAGCTCTGAGGTTATAGTCATAAAATATAGCCATTTAATGTGTTAAAAAAACCCTTCTGCAGTTATTTAAACCAATAGGGCTATTGTATTTAAATTAGCTAAACTTTACAGTTTCGTCACATCCACTGGATTGGATTTTACCCTGACTTGCAAACTGAACTCATCGAAAATCACAAATGGTGTCGTCAGTCTCTACAAAACTGACTCAGCAAACCCTGTGGGTGTGGTGGAATCACACCAGGGATGATTTGGTCTAGCAACTAAGGTCTTTTGACCCTAAATGTGCCGTAGTCTCAGTTATCGTTTGCCAAGTCCTCTTGCTCTTGACTTGGAGTAGTGCAACTCCTTCAGCCAAAAGTGAAAATGATCCTACGTCCATTGAACTTAAATCTTTCCGTTGAATTCAGAAGGCTTTGGATCAGCTCCTAAGAACAGCTGCCATCTTGGAGAAAATCTATGTGAAAATTTTTCTTGATTTCACTATTAATGATCTATGTCTTGAAACGACTCAATTTTTATATTTTTCCTATACAGTATTTAAATGCTGGTTTTCATTCCTCATTGTTCATGCATCTTTTGCGGTCAGTTCCCATCAGTGGATTTCTTACTGAGCTAATAAGAAAAATATTGCAGTTTGTAATCTTTTCTTTCATCTTTGTGTTTATTATGTTTTGAGAATGTATGCAGTTCCATGGGTCAGCCATGCCTGTGAAACAAGTTTTGTCATATTGCTCAAGGTTCCTGCTTGTAGCCACGTAGCCCCTTATTTCAATTTCTGATAGGCACTGCCTGGAGAATGCTGTAGTAATTGAACAAATAGCATATGTCTGTGGGGGGAAGGAAACTGAAGCCTATAATCTTTGTTTTGATGCATATATGGCTGTGTCCTGGTAGTTCATTGACTGGTTATTTATTGGTTATTTAATTTATTGGTTATTTCACCATACAGCACTAGTGCAATATAGACAATTATAGTGGCGTTGTTAATGAGTCTGGTGCCAGCTTAGGAAACCTCTGCATTAACCTGATGCCTGTGTCCCCAAAGTTAGGTTTTCAAACAGCAGAACCCTTAAACTACAGTATAAGTGGATGAATCTTATTCTCACTATTTGTTTTTTCTGTTACTATTTGAAGTGAGGTTGTGCGATTAGTCAATTATAGAAAAACTACCAGCATGGTAAGAATACATACACCTAAGTGAATCTTGCTGTATGGTCAGAGAGTCATAAAATGGTTTGGGTTGGGAGGGGAACTAAAGATCACCTAGTTCCAACCCCACTGCCACAGGCAGGGCCACTTGCCATTAGATCAGGTTGTTCACTGCCCCATCCAGCCTGGTTTATGGCTCTTCATTCTAGGTCTGAACAAGAATAATTTGCCTCCTCCACTGAACATCTTACCGGGGAGCTTTCTTTCAGTGAAAAGCCATTTTCATAGTCCAAAGCATTCAGGGTGAGGAAGCCCAGAGGCAGAGTTACTCCTGGTTTCTGTACAGCCCAGCATATTTAGCCCAACCAGTAGTGCTTTGCTGCAACATGTAAGGGATTACTTAATTTACTTCAAGACAGCTGTTCAGTGGAAACTCTTGGAGGAAGAGTTTGGATGATAGAGAAAAGAGAGAGAGAGAGAGAAAAAAAAAAGTGATTAAATTCCAGCTAAGAGAGCATAGAGGATCTAGATGATGGTCCCTTCTCTGCAATGAAGCCATGCTGGCATTTGTAGAAACTATCCAATATTATAGCTGAGGTAATTGAAATTATATCTATGCAATCACTAAAGATTCACTTTCCCAAAGTGATCAGAAAACCTGATACTTCCCAAAACTGCCACTGAAGTCACTGCTGCTGTTGGATTACACTGCCTGCATTCTTCAAATTGAAGTGCCCTCACTTTAAATATGACTTTTTAGGAGCTTCCCAAAACATGAGTCATTTCTTCACATGACAGTTTTTCAAAAATTCTTGTCTCTGTGTTAGCAGATGCCTGTCTTTCTGCTAAATAAGCCAAAGATTCAGTCGACTGTACTAACCGGGCTGAGTAAATCACCCTTTGGCCCCTGAGTGCAGCAACCTTTCCACTATAGCCATGAAGTAATTGACAGAGTAGCACAGGAAAGCTTACATTCTTGCTGCTTGGCAGGATCATAAAAAAAGTGTATTATTTCTTAATGGACTTAGGAGAGATGAGTAATTTAAATCTGGTAAACATATGAGAGCAGCAGTCACCTTTTCCTTGGAGAGTAGAGGAAAACATTGCTTTAAAAACTTGTCTAAATATCCTCCTACATGAACTGAAAAATTCTTTCTAATCCATCTAAGAAACTGTAACAAATAGTTTTTGTCCAAGTTAACCAGGGACAATACAACCCAGAGGGGTCCTGGTCAAAGTTCCACCAGCAGAAATCAGTACAGAGTTTTTTCCATGGACTCTAATGAGGTTTGTTGTGTTGCTCAGTGCTGGTTTGAGAATAATGGGCAGGCTGGCAACCAAAAACTTCTCTGACTCATTACCACAAGGACAGACTTACTCATTGTAGGAGTGCACAGATGATTAGTTTCTGCAAAATTTGATGAAGAACTAAAAATTTTATCCATGGCCTCTTTGATGTGAATGGGAAAAGTCACCTGTAATGCTGGGTTCATTCCTGGGCTCCTCAGAACAAGAGAGACATGGATATACTGGAGACACTCCATAAAAGGGCCACAAAAATATCAGAGCACCTTTCCTGAGGGGAGGGGAGGGGAGAGGAGGGGAGGGGAGGGGAGAAGAGGAGAGACCTTATCAGTGTGTCTAAATACTTGAAGGGTAAAGAGGACACAGCCAGGCTCTTTCTAGTGGTGCCTAGAGACAGCACCTAGAGACAGCCATAGCCCCAAACTAAAACACTGAAGTTTCTCTCTGAACATCAGAAAACAGGTTTGTGTACTGTGAGGGTGACCAATCACTGGCACAGTTTGTGCAGGGAGGTTGTGGATTGTCTCTCCTCAGAGGTAGCAAGGAGCTGACTCGACATGGTCCTGGCTGCAGGTGGCTCTTCTTTACCAGGTGGGTTGGACCAGATGAGCTCTGAAGGCCTCTTCCAACCTCAACCATTCTGTGATTCTGCGATGAGTGGAAGAGAATTAAGACTGCAGCTGAGAAGAGCACAAGTAGCCCCAAGAGATTGTTCCATTGATTGTGACTTCAAATCACAATGGGACAGGTAATAAAATATACACCAGGGTGAAGGGTAAGTAAACCTAGTAAAGACTACCCAGAAACTGTTATATTCAGTAAGTGGTTTTTATTGGTATTGGTGTGGAATAAGTGTAAAATGGGTGAACCTGTGTGTGTCCTGTGGATTCGTCATTGAGGTTAAAGAAAATGAAAATTTTCCCTCCTTTTTCTTTTTTCTCTTTTTCTTTTTTTTTTCTTTTTTCGGAGAAATTATTCCCTTCTATATCTATGAGGGAAATAAAATCCTCATTCTTAACTTTTAAAGAATGCAAGATTAAATACCTAGGAGACAATCCACTATGAACTGAGAGCAGGCACAGTTAGCGGCAGTTCAAGATCAAGGCAATGAATTCCTTTATAAAATGCTTCTCTGAAAAAATTAGGGGTTGCTATTTTTTCAGAATTCTGTTGTATGGTTACTTTAAGATTAAGACAAGCACGTTAAGAAATATGAACTAAGTGTTAGCAAGCTAAAGAACTTCCCAGACCATGAGCAGTTACTTTTAAAAAACCTGAAAGCGCTGAGAACTGACTGGAATGAAAAAAGAAGAACACTAGCAATGCTCAAAAAAGAGAATCATTTTAGTAATTACCATTTCTTAAAGTACTTTAATCCAAGACTCAACATCTGATAAGGAAAATAATCTTTGAACATGTAGAAGACAGTAAAATTATGATCAATAACCTGCACTGTTTTGTCAAGTCTAAACGTTGCCAGACAAACCATTTTTATAGCCTAGACTAATTAGTGGAAGAAGAAAATGAGGTAAATGTTATACTGAAGGTCAGAGTCTCAGCTGGAGAAAGGAAACATAAGCATATTGACTTCATCATACTTATTAAAGCAAGATGAAGAACAGCATTTATACTTTAGAACTGCATTTCTCTAAGTCTTATGACTTTAATTTTTTTACCCAAAAAATTAAATCAAATTTTAAAAAAACATTTCACATAACATGAAATCTGGCTAAATGTTCACAAAATAGAGCAATTTGGAATGCCTTTAGGTGTTGCAAAGATTGTTTCTAAAATGTATCTTAATTACTGGCTTTCTTAATCCAGGGAAGGTCCAAATTTTATTAATGTAGCCAGGTACATCCTGTAAAGACTTGGAAAAAAAGAATAAAAAACATACACTGAATTAGGGAGAAAAGCTGGGAAATATTGCAAATATGATATTTTTAAGGAAAGAAGTTGAAAAAAACTAACAATCAGAATGAAGAAGAAACATGACAGCAGTTGTCCATTTTTACTGCCTAAAGATCTAAGCCCAGTTTTGGTTTGTGTGTGTTCTGTCATAAATTCTGTATCGTCTATGTATGTGTTTTCATTTGGATTAAATAAGCTCTGTGGAGAGGATTTCCATTCTTTTCCTTATATTATTATCTACTAAAAGAATTACTTGGTGTTGACATTACATAGTTACTGACATAGTTATTAATATCCATAACTAGAAGTATTTTGGTACATAGAATAATAAAGAACAATCTTTTACTACCAGAGAAGAGGTAAGGTTTAGATGTGGACAATCAAAGAAAATGAAAGAGCAGTGACACAATACTGGCCAGCCTGATAAGCAATGATTTTGGTGGTAGTGATGTGGATCTCTTTTTTATTAACTCAGTCTTGAAGATATGCCTCTGCTCTCAGATCAGTGTTGGTCAGAATTTACTCCCAAGATGAGATTTTCCAGCAGTGTGCTGCATGACCACTCAGCCGTGTCTTGGACATTACTTCAGCCCAAGGTCTGGAGCTCAGTGGAGGAAAATCCAAGTACAGTCATATCACATTGAGATGATGCAATCACACAAACTAAATCAGTTTGATTTAGTTTACAAGTTTCAGTTTACAAGGTTCCTTAGGATCAGGACAATTTAGTTATATTAGGTTGCTCAAGGCCTTAACAACATTTTGTGCAAGCCTACAAAATAATACAGGTGGAAAGGGTGCAGATTGTGCCAACTCTGATATTTCAGAGGTCTCTTGGTTTCTCTGGTAGATGGCATTTTAGATTCCCAGGTGCTCCCATAAAACCAATGCTTTTGATATAAAAAGTGGTTACTTTTCTTGGCGGCGCCAATAGGAATATCAGAAGAAGGAATCGCTGTAATTGTGTTGCAGGCATAGCTAAGCATAAACAAAGAAGGAAAGGCCAGCCTCATCTGTCTGGATGTTTGTGAGAAAATAATCAGAAATATTTGCTACTGGAAACTCTTGCGTCCAGAGCTGCATAAAGGTTGTGTGCAGTGCTACTGTTCACATGCTACAGTTTGTAGTGAGAATGTGGGGCAATTATGAAAGTGAAATTTGCTTCTTCTGCAATGTGTGCACCATTTATTTAAAGTGAATTGTTCCAGGAACATATTTGCCAAGAAAATCTTTCAGGAGATAATTTAAGGAAAATGAGCACCAAAGAATGGAAATTATGGGATTGAATTTGCTTAATTCAAATGGAAAATGTCTTCATGGTTTTTACCCAGCAGGTAATGCATATGTTTATTGCATTATAGAAATTACAGAGCTAGTTAAATTATTTCACTATTTTTGACATTCTGAAGATCTTTCCACTCCTTATGATCTGAAATTGATACTTTTTCTGCTTATTTTTACAACGTATTTCCAGAGGGTTTTGCCAGAATTTTTATGATATAATTTTAGAAAATTCATGTTTACTAATAATCTATTTTCTTCCTGAAGGTAGGGAAAATAATGAAAGCAGCAATGTTCAATTACATTTTAAAAATATTGACATATGCATTTGCCAAAGTTTTACTAGGAAGTGTTGATACTGCTTGGATTCCCCTTGTAAAAGTATAGATCATTTTTTCAACAACATAATGGCACAGGATTTGCTGAGAGCTATCATAAATCATAGAATTGTGGAAAAATTCAGGCTAGATCTCTGGCGGCCTTGTAGTCCTTCAGCAGAAAGCAAGGCTAGCTTTGAAGTTAGATCAGGTTGCTCAGTCTTGTGCAGTTGCATTTTGAGTACCTCAAGGGATGGAGATGTCACGATTTCTGTGGGCAACTTGTGCCAGTGCTCAACCACCATCACTGTAAAAATTTTTCCTTACTTTTGATCAGGGCCCAAATTGGGACACACTATTCCAGATGTATCTTCACAGGTCCTGAGGAGAGAGGAATAACCACTTTCCTCAGATCGTTGCCTACACTTCTGCTGATACAGCTCAGTATGTGCTCAGCTCTCATTCCCACAGTCAGGATCAGCAAGATCCATATCCACAAAGCAACACCCCAGCTGGTTGATCTCAGTCTGTGCTGGATGCGGTGGGTAGATCCTACCCAGGTGTAGAACTTTGCATTTGTCTTTGTAGAATTTCGTGAAGCTCCTTCTGACCCATTTCTCCAGTTCTTCTGGGTCCTTGGGTGACATCCAGTGTATCAGTCACTCACCCCAGCTTGGTGTCACCAAGAGACTCGCTGGGGACTCGTTACATTCCCCTGTCCAGGTTATTGATGAGTTCAATCTTTTTTAATCCATGCTGGCTGTTCAGAGTTGCTGTCTTCCCTTCCACTTGTTGTGAAATGGCCTGCCTATAGACTTGCTCCTTAATTTTTCCAAGAACCAAGGAAAAAGTGACTATCTTTTAGCTGCCTGGATCCTCTTTGTCACTTGTTTTAAAAAACACATTTTTCCTCTTACTGCAGACCCAAAGAGGCAGTCCTCTGCAAGGACATCTCTTCTCCATGGAGATGTTTGGGCAGAGGAATCATACATAATGTAAATAATCAAGTCTGTCCTCTCCAACCTAAAAATATTCGGTTTCCTTGTGGGAACAGGGACTTCATGGGGCACAGCTCTTCAGGGTCCCCAGACACATCAGTATTGTCTATTAATCATGAGTCTTTCCTTTTCCTGATGCAGGCTTTTCTGTCTGTGTGCAAACGTATGCTCAGGTGTAGGCATAGGCTGAGTTTTGGAGTTGTTTATGAGAGCCTGAACACGTCTGGCACCTTTGCACAGGACAAAGACCTTGTTCACTGAAGCACACTATGCAGAGGAAGGACCAAACATTCCTGCTAGGTCTGCTGATCCATGCCCCAAACATGACTATTCCTCAGCACTTCATGTAAGCTTCCAGTCTAGGCCATATTAGAAGAAATATCCAGTGAGAAAGACAGAAATTATGAGGGTGATGGGCTCCCACCCACTGTGAGGGGAGTGGGGTGGGGCAGAATGAGCAGTTTCTCACTCCTCTACAGTCCAAGGGGATGTGATGGGTTTGCTGTGTTGCGTGGAGTAGAAGAAAAGGTTGTGGGATTAGTCAGGCTATGCTTGTTCCATGTTCTCACTGCGAAAGAAATGCTAAAATAACAACTAACGGGTCTAGTAAAAGAAAACATGTTGTTTGCTTTCTCAGAGACTCTAGGTGACTTTAGGCAAAATCTATGGAGAGGGGTTAGCAATCAGGCTATAAAAACGTTACAGCTCTAGCTTTATTCCATGTTTCTCTATGGCTGAACACACTCACAGCCGATCTCAGCTTGAGCAATAAACTATTCAGATAACAAATAATTTATCTTCCCAGATCAGAATCACAACAACTCCCCTTTTCATCAAACGATCATTTAGAAATGAAGGGGACTTTCACATCAGAGGGGCGTTTCTGTGCCATGACACCCTGTCTGGGCTCTGGGAGCTCCTGTTTCCCTGTGAAAATGAAGGTGGATGAGTGCTTGCTCCAAACTCACTGCTGGCGGCAGGGCTCAGCCTAGCAGCTCCCAACAGAGCCTGAGTAGAAAGTGGCATTACCTCATATGTCACTGTGATATTTTAAAAGGTTGCATAATTACTCTGACTGTTGCACTCGGACTGGGTGACAAGACTATGAAAACTGAAATATGTTCCAGAAACTGTTTGGATTTTTTTTTTCTTTTTTTTTTCTTTCTTTTCCCCTTTGTAGTCTGGGGGTGCACTGCAGCCTGAATGGTTACACTTCGAAGGAAAGTCAGTGAGGAATGGGACAAACGGGCCCATTCTTTATGCTCTTGCTCAAAGCTCAAAGGAAGGGCATACAGCTACATGATTTCCATAACCATGATGGGCCTCACTGATGGTGCCCAGCACATTGCAGGGTGTGTTCTGGCACAAGACAGCTGCTTTCTCCCAGCTGTAGTGCCATGGAAGAAAGACCAAGCCTCACTCAAAAGCACTGTGCACCTGAGGCAGTTCCTACCAGACATGTCATGACTAGAGAGGGCAGCAAACTTTACCATATTAGGTGAAGTTTACCCTTTTTGAGGCAACACCTACCAATATTTCCCTGAAAAGGCACTTTTTGGAGTGTAATGATGCTTGTCCTACCCCTGAGGATTGCAGCCTGTGTTTGGAGGGACACAAGGACCTGATCCTACCTGACATCCACAAGCTTGGTGCCCGCCTGGGACATGTCTCACTGAGTGATGGCCCCCAAATTAAAATACAATGAGGATGCCCTGTGAAAAGTAGAATCAGTTCAGTGCAAAGCAGATGTCCTTGACTTTAAAGGGAATAAGGAGAAAAAGGAGTTTTTGGTTACTTTCATAATAGGTATTTGCATTCAGCCTTTAGACTGTGAACTACATTATCTGATCCAGACCAATCTGTTGGTTTTGGGACCTCGCAGATGACCACACACTGAAGCATGTGAGGATCTAATGAGTGGTCTCAGCTTTTGCACAGAGTTAGTGAAGCAGAGATGGAAAATGAGTTTCAAGAAAGGCATTTCTCACAGGCACACAGAAAGCCCTTTAAGTGTGGCCTGCATGCCACACAGAAAAGAGACCACATCTGAAAAGCATCTAAACCCCAAAAGTCTTTTTGTCTTGTGACTTCAAAAGAGTTCCTTCACAGGACTGTACCTGGAGTAGCTGCCTCCTGATCATATGGCCAGGCATGAGGGAAATTCAGCTGATTTCTCCCTCAGCTATACAATGAAGCATGCTAAAAAACACGAAATTGGAAAATTATGTTGGGTTTTTAATCTTTTTTATGCCAAACAAATGGATTCTTTATTTTCCACTCTATCTACTAGAAATGCAGACACTGATGTATGAAATTAATTTGGAAACTAGTGTTAGTAAGGTTAAGTTTTAAATTTTTTTCCAGGGATGGGATGAGCAATTAGGATCCCTTGATGCCTTATCCAAAGTAAAAAGACAACTGCTCCAGGGATAATTTGGAAAAAATCCACTCTGTTTTACCCACACATCTAAATACAGTGGAAATGAGTCAAATGAGGGCAGCAAGGAGAAATTAAATAACCTAGTTATAGGTTTGTTGCTGATCTGCAAAGTAATTGAAATAAATAACTAAAACGCAGATCGTATTCTACTCTCCCAACATCAGGATTTTTAATTTGCTGTAGAGAAAAGAGGTTAATAAAACCTGCCAGACTTTGGGGTAAAAGGTCACGGAGAGATTGTTGCTTAGAGTTCTGGGGTAAAAACCAAGAAAGTTAAATTAATAAAGGTGCAGCAGCTTATACTTCTCTTTGACTTGAAAAGAACCCCTGGTTAATCCTCTGCCAATGCTGCAAGGAAGTGTACAATGTGCTGCTGCAGGCAGCTCTGCCAGCTCTGCTCCTGGCCTCATCCTCACCTCCTGGCAGTGCTCTCCTCCTTGGAGGATCCTGAGCCTCACACATGGGATACTGGTGGAGGACTGGGAAAAACTGAGAGGGACCAACAGCTGGCTAAGTGACTCCTGTGCTCCAAAGGAGTAGAGGGCTTTAGTTCAAGCCAGTCCTTTTAATCAGAAAGGACACTTAACTTGCAGACTCTGCAGCACCATCCACAAGGAACGAGGAGAGCAGAAACACAGCAGCAGTGACTTATGGCCAGCGGAGTTTTCTGGAAAGTGAGTGCAGCTCCTTGAGCCACAGGAAGAAATCAAACCTACACCTTCCATTTTTAGCTGAGAGTATTAATTTTGTGTTATTGGATGGAACGTTAACTACCACTGATTTTTTTTTACATGACCTCAATTGTAAGTACCCAGAAAGTTAAATATTTCAAAATGTGAAGGGCTTATGTTCAGAAAGTGTCAAAACAAACTGCTTCTGATGGATTAAACAATCCCCCTGCCTTCTCTGCCCCCCATGCCCCTTCTTGATTTGTTTTGGCAAAACCAGTTTATCGAATTTGTTCAAACTTCAGAGAATGATCAGCCAACATGAAATGTGTTTTGTGACTAATGATTTACCAAAAGAAATTTACTGTCTTCTTCCCAGGAGGCATATCATTCATTTGAAAGTTCATGGTAAATTTTCCTTTATTGCTTTCTCTCCTTTACAGCAGATTTGGGCTTCCCCAGGAGACAGGTGGCTCTCTTTTGCATCTCCCTTTCAAAGTGGGAGATTGCTAGCCTCCTGCTTTGGATGGGATCAGTAGACCATCCTTTTTGGTCTGCCTCACACAGAGAAGGGGGCTGCTGTCAGCACTGGGGGACTGTGAGTGTGGTCAAAGGGAGCCTGAAATCATGAGGGCGACAAAATCAGTGTCCAGTCAGTGTCCTGCCTGACTTTGCCTGCTGTGTTTGGGCAGATTTGAAAACAGGCAAAGGGGATTTGGTTACCTCTGTTTGATTTGCACTTTCCTCAAGCACATTAGGCAGCTGACAGAACCAACTTGGATCCATGGCTCCTTGCCATGGAAGTTTTAGGGAATGGGCTGAGAAAATACAAAGTGGAGTTGTTTGAGACTCAGTCCCTCTTGGCACGCCTCTAAAAGTGCCCAACATTTTGCTTGAATTATCCCCCTCTGGGTGCCACTGCAAACTTTCAGTGTTGTCACAGTGCTGATGTAACTGCAGGAGGGTATTTTTCCAGGAGAGTTTGCAATGAAGAAGAATTCAAGACACAGCAATGGTGAAAAGTTTCCCGGGTCTCTTCCCTCACAGTCGAAATGGAGCCCAGCCCAGGCAAGGGACTAACAGAGGGAGGGCAGCCTAAGCATAACATGAAGCACTGTGGGGTGCTGGGGAAAACACCATCTCCTGATGTGGTAGCTTTCCCATATCCCATGTAACACAGGGCAGGGAACTTGCCAGTCACATGCTGAGCACCATATGTGAGCCCGGTTACATTCACTCATTCAGCTGTTGATTGCAGAAAGCCTCCCGGGAAAGTGGGTGGTTATCTTTAAAATGATCTTCATCCAGCAGAGCAAGGCTTTGCTAGTGTGGAACACTCCCATAATTTTGAATCATATCAGGATTTGATTGTGAGTTTAAATATAAGTTGTGAACATTCAAGTCCTGTGCAAACAAAGACCAGACAGAGGCCAAGACAAGCTGACGCATGAGCAGCCATGTTGTTCCCTCTCTGGTCCAAGAACTGGATTCCTTCACAAAACCATCTGTGTTGCAGTGATAAAAAGATGAATATTTGACATAGTTAAATGGATAACACCCTGGTGCCCTTGTAAAAAACAGTGAATTAATAGAGGAGACTCTATGACGTGGTTGCTTGCAGCAGCAGTGAGTTGGACGTGGTGCCCCAGAGAGCACCTGCCGGCTTAATTTTATTGTTTGCTGGTACATATACATAAGTATTCGCTGGGATTTGGGTTGCTATTTTGTTTATAGAAAATCTTGCCTACCCCTTGCTATACAATGCACTCAGTGTGTTGGAACTATGCTTGAAAAAACAGATCTGGGTCATAGTGTGTCTCTCTTTTCCATCAGACTGAATTGTCATGTTCCTATTTGAACTGACTGGGTTAACAATCCCCCCCAAAGTTCATGCAGCTACCTGTATGACAAGCAGTGTTGAGTGCCCTGCCTTTTGTTCCCCTGAGACAACACAAAACAGTGCCTCACCTTGGTGGTGGTGATGATGTAGCAGCCACTGACACTGCTGCACTCGCCTGCTGAGACCAAGGGCCCACCACAGAAGTAATGCTTCTGTTCCCTGGGATGCAAGAGACTGAAAACTGATGAGGCTTTGAATCTCTGCAGGCTGTGTAGTTCATAGAATATTAATTAAGAGCTCAGATAGGACAGTTTGCCTGTGTAAGTCCAGTTTAAAAAGTGAAATAGATGGAATGTCTGCAAATTGGCATATCAGACCCTACAGCAGTGTCCAGAGTCCTTGTCCCTCCTGCAGGATAGCTGGTTCTTATACAATGAACTTGATTTGTTAGCATGTCTGCTATCAAAAGGTCTGTTTCTTATTTTTGTTGAGTTATACCTTAAAAGTGTCTTTTTTTGGCTACTTACGTTCCCGTTTCTGCACAGCGGCAGCCAAGCAGGGGCCCAATTCCTGGCCCTCAAATTTATTCCCACTGCTTTGATGGGTTGAGTCTGGTGCAGCCTGTATCACAGAACACCTGGATGGGCTGATTGCAGACATTTGCTGGCACTGCAGTCTCAGCTGTGGAAACAATTTTGCTGGCAGTAGAAGCCCAGTTTTTCTGGGGAGAGGCCCATATTTCTGGTTTGAAGTGTGTGAAGCCTCATCAGAGTTCTGCTATCAGACCCGCTGGAACTTATTCCCCTCACTGTCTTGGTCCACCTGTCTCATCCATCCAGATCTCCTGCTTCTTCTCAAAAGCCCTAATATATATTTTCTGGCTTCTTTTGCTGTAATCTCTCTCCTCGTTTTTTATTCATGCATTAGTTCTTCTTTCACTGTGTTTCTTCACTGCCTCCTCCATTTTCTCTGTCCTTCCTCCTGATTTCTCAGGACTCTCCTGTTTTTCTCCCTATGTCCATATTCTCATCTTTTCTCCAGAAGCTCCATGAATGACAACTTTGGTAATGGAGCATATTCCTTGAAAAGGCTGCTCTCTCAGACCTCAGAGCAGCAGTGAGATGCAAGTCCAGATGGCATCGCTGCTGTTAATATTTTATTAACAAGTAATGCTAGGGATCCATGGTGCCAAGAATTGTGTAGCTGGGCAGGAAAACACAGCTCTTGTGCCACAAGTCCTCATGTCCTCCACAAGTGTAAAGGGGTTACAGCCTCAGTATTACACACCAGCAACTGAAGCATATAGAAAATAAGGACAAATTTACTAAAGTGTTTTTGCACATAAGTTCTGAACACATTTTTTCTCCCCAGTCTGATATTGTTACACCTGTTAACGGTCTTAATTCCATTCAACCTATTGATTTCACTTGGGTGCAGGAACAACGCCCATGTAGAAAACAGAAAAACTTGCTCTTGGTGTCTGAGTCAAGAACACTCAGAGAGCTCAAGGCCATCCATTTCTCTCCACAGTGTCATGGTGGGGAATTAAAACTTACAGGAATTTAAGGCAAGGAGAGAGAACAGTGGGAGAAAAAACAAGGAAACTTTATAGTCTGTGCTCACCACCTGACTCTGGCTCAAGGATCTGGACTGGACCACCTGTTTTCCTGAGTCATGGCTGGAGCCAAAAAATGCAGCAAAGGTTTCATGTTCTGTGACATTCCAGTAAGGTGTTTGTGAAATTCTGTGTCAGCTTCACAGATGTATTGAGATGGAAGAATGTAGAGATCTAAGCATGAATATCATGATTTGCATTCTTCCCTTTTGTGGCATTGATGTTCACACTTAAGGTTTGATGTCATTTCCTGGTTAGTAGGTTTTGATGTGCCACAGGCCTTTCTATTAATATATGGTTGTATTGTTTCCTGTGACTGGGGGGTCAATTGGCCAAGCAATAAGCAGACCTGTTAAGTTTGACAGCAGTGAAATGGTTATTTTGATAATACTTAACTTGCCTAATACTTAATATGCACAGGTGTTGCACTCAGGAGTGGAGCAGGGCAGCAAGATATCCTTTAGCTATCAATTCAGGATGCCTGCGGAGCCAGGAAGGCTGTGTATCAGTTTGCATTCAGCTTGGTAATCTTCCATGAGGCCTGTTTGTGTCTCTTGTGCTGAAGGCTGAATGTAAAATGAGCATTGTTAGCCAAGAAAGCAAATAAAGGGAACGATTTCCCAAGGCATTTTACTCTGTTTATTTAACGCCTCTGAATCAACCCCTTTCCACATCCCCTGAACCTACTGGCCACTACAGATAGCTTCATTTCCTGCTGGGTAAGTTTTTTCTAAAACGTTTATTCAGCTCCAGGAAATGATGATTTCCTGAATATTCTGAAACTTCATATTTTTGTTGTATTCCTGTTTATTTAATAGTTTTACTTATTGTGCAAGTGTGCAAGGCACAGCAACACCTCTTAAAATGTAACTGTGAGGATGGAATGAAACTAGACATAGTACAACACAAAACAGAGTGAAACTAAATCTGGTTTTGCTAATTTATACACAAGTGTATTACCATTAGCATGAGCCATTACTCCTTATTTATACTGGCCTTAATGAGCTCAGAAGTAGGTTTTTAAATTTATCCTGCTCTGAGGAAAAGTGCCTAAAATTCAAGTTAGTCAAGGAGAATTAATCAAGTTAAAGATTTTGTATTTCACAGTTTACATTAATGTCTTTTAGTTTTATTTAAGCAGCAAACCAACGGAAGGGACTATATGTTTTCTTCACCCTACAGTGGGACTGAAAATAAGCAATGCTTATTTTGTGAGGTTGAAGTTAACCTGCTGCCAGCACTCCAGCCTGACATGAATATCATTACAGAGTGAAATTTGTGCACATTCTTAATGAAAAGACCATAATACTTTATGCACGAGGATGGGAACCAAAATAACTACTCTGAAATGAAAAGAGCTTCTTTAAAGTAAATTAACTGGGATTGGTCCCAGAGGAAATTCAGGAATTGCATAGCCTTGCCATTTACCCTGGACTAAGCCACATGTCCCAGTCATGCTTTCCCCTTCTCCCTTTGTGTCTACTTGTTCTTAACCTTCTTCTCCTGTCACTACTGGCTGTGACTCCCATTGGTTTTTTTCACATCACCACTGAGTCTGAAAAGAAATGCAATGTGAGTATGATGCTTGCCCCATGCCTACCTGGGACTTCCACCCTCACAAAAACCACATCCTTCAATGTGTGTCCATTTCCTAAGATTTTCGAAGGAAGAAGAGACTGAAAATTAGACTTTTCTCTTAGACAGACTTTTATCCTTGCTCAGGAAACCAGCCTCTTCCATGAGACCTTTGTTGCCACTCCTATACTGTCTGTTAAATATGATGTTCAGAGTTTCCTTCCTTCCTTCCTTCCTTCCTNCCTGCCTCCCTCCCTCCCTGCCTTCCTTCCCCATCACATTTTCCCCAGTTCAGGTGGACGCATGCTGATGACAATATCTCTGTGACCAGGTCACTGCCAAGACAGACCCTTTGTAGCACCAGAACAGGATCTGCTTTCAGACCACCCCTTGTGATGCCATGTGATACCACTGTGCCCCTGTCTGACAGGAGTGCTCTTGCTTCTGACACTAAATACTTGATATCCACATTGCTGAGCTGAGGGTGCCATTCCCAACATGTTGCTCCCTCCCTGAGTTCAGACTGTGCAACTTTACCAGCAGGATGCAGGACCGGGAGTATTTGATTTTTAAGCAGGCTTTGACTGTTTTTTTCTAAATCTCTGATTAATTCACCTTAATTCCTTGTGTGACCTGCTTTCTCCTTTTGCAAGGGGATAATTCCCTCTCTTCCTCCTGTTCAATGGACAGAGCTCCAGCACTTTTATATTTTTCATTCCAGGACTGTTTCTCTTACTACCTTTTCTGCTCTAGCATAGATACCAGACCATCAGGTCCATCAGGTTCTTCCCCAGCTTTCACAAAAGGCTGCCTCCTTTTGAGAGATGTGTTACATTTTAGCTCTCTTTAGGCTTGGTGAAGATTTCAGAGGCTATAGGGGACCCATGGAGAGAGTTTTTTCTCCTCCATAAATTTATATCACTTGGCCTCTATTATCACTTCAGCTGCTGGGAGTCATTTGCAGTAACGTGTTTAAACCTGAAATTTCACGAGAAAAAATCTACCCCAGGCTACAATTGCATTTGTAAAGTAAGCTGCTAGGTGATAGGAAAGCAAGTGAATCACACAAATAAATAGGTTTAAATTAACTCCAGGTCTTATACTAATGCATGATGACATTTACAGCTGCCTTGGCTTACCCTGCCATCTTCTGGTGATACCTGCCGCAAGATCAAAAGTTAGAGGTGAAAAGAGATTAAATACTTTATTACTAAACACAAAAGAGTTGGCTCCAGTTCAACAGAACAGTTTCCTTAAATAAATATTTTTAATATACAGCGCCATATAGGATTCCTGCAATAAATGTTAGTATTTTAGACTTTGATTTAGCTTCTTTCAATAATGTATTTATTTTACTGGATGATATTTCACTAGGCTAGAGAAACCTCTCTGGCCTGACAATGCCTGCCCTGGCAAAGACAGATTTAAAAAAACGTATCCTGCATTTCTCTCTCATTATAAACCAACCAAATGTATTGAGGCAGACAGGGCCACTGACTGGCCAAGTATTCAAGACTGTACCTGCTTGGTCTCCAAGTCTTTAGATGCTCAGTTGGAAACTGCTTCTCAGCCAACCAAAACCAAACCATTTGACACTTCCTACAACAAAACCACCAGTCCGAGCTCCAATTCTCTCACTGCGTCTCCCAGCTTAATAGCTCAAATATTTTCTTCTTTGATGGTTGTATTGGGGTAGCATGTCAAGGTTTGGGTAGCAAGGGTATTACAGGGGTGATTCCTCTGAAAAGCTGCCACAAGTTTCCCCTATGTCTGGCAGAGCCAATGCCCTGTAGCTCCAAGTTGGACCCATGGCTGACCACTGGCCAAAGCTGAGACCAGCAGGGACAGTGGGTTCTCTGGGATAACAGAGTTCACAAGGGGAATGATTACTGCACAAAACCAAATGCAGTGGGAGAGAGGAGTAAGAATGTGTGAGAGAAGCAGTTCTGCAGACACTAAGGTCAGTGAAGAAGGAGGGGCAGGAGTTGCTCCATGTGCCAGAGCTGAGATTCCCCTGCAGTCCCTGATGCAGACCATGGTGAGGTAGAGTGTTCCCCACAGCCCATGGGGATCCAAGGGCAGCAGAGATCCACCCACAGCCTGTGGAGAACCCTATGGCAGAGCAGTGGGATGCCCAATGGAGTCTGTTCCCCCTGCAGGAATCCCATGCTGGAGCAGGGTCCAGGCAGGACTTGTAGGCCCATGGGAGACCCGTGCTGGAGCAGTCTGTTCCTGAAAGACTGCGTCCTGTAGAAGGGACCCATGGTGCAGCAGAATATGAAGTGCAGGCTGTGGGAAGGACTCACCTTGGAGAAGTTCATGAAGGACTGTCTCCCACTGGTCCCCTGCTGTAGGAGGGAAAGAGGGTGAGCAGTCCTCCCCCTAAGGAGAAAGGAGCAGCAGAGACAAATTGTGAGGAAGTGACCACAGTCCCCATCCCTCAACCCCCTGTGCTGCTGGATGGAAGCAGGTAGAGAATCTGGGAGTGAAGCCGAGCTTGGGAAGAAGAAACGGGTGATAGGAAAGTGTTTTAATTTTTTTTCCTCCTTACCCTCTTCTGATTGCTAAAAAATTCAATTAATTTTCCCTAAGTGGAGTCTGGTTTGCCTGTGATGGTAATTGGTGATATCTCCCCATCCTTAACTCATGAAGCTTTTGTTGTATTTCCTCTCCCCTGCCCAGCTGAGGAAGGGAGAAACAGGACAGCTTTGGTGGGCACCTGGCAGCCAGCCAGCATCAATCCACCACACTGGTTTTCCTGTTTTTTTTCCATTTCTCTTTGTATCCTGCTCAGAATCAGTCTGTTTTTCCACTTGGTTTTGCTCTTTGACCAGCTCCCAATACTCCTTCGTTACAAATATCTCAGCACTGGCCATCCCTTAAGGCTGGAAACTGAGTTTGAATTTTTTATTTGGATATTTATAGTGCTGCTGGTTTGGAAAGTGCCCCCCTTACCCAGAGAATAATTTGGACTTTTTAGTGTAAAACCAAGAAGTATTTGGTGTTTGACAACAAAGGGATTAGTCATGTCTCAAAACTACAGGCCATTCCTTAATTCTCACCAAAAATGTTAATTTTTTTTTTGCCTGAAAATGTTTTGTTGCCATAAACAGAGGGTTGGGTGTTTTCTGGCCTTTCCACAAAATGTTGAAAATTTTCATGGAAAGCAGCTGTTGTGGGTAAAAAAAATAAAAAAGAAAAAAAATCAGAGTAATCATAAAAAAGTACTCTTTTTACTGTTCAGTAGAGAAGTCTGGATGGAAAATTTTGACCAGCCTTAGTTTAAGACGTTTTATGGTGCTATGCTGTGAAAGGATTAGACAGGGGCTCTATTGGGCTGCCCCACCTATTTCTGTTAATACTTCATTATGACAGTCTCTTCACTGCCCTCAGCCTCTAAACCTTTCTCATCTGATATATACAGTATTTATTCACTTGCTTTAAAATGTTTTGCTTGCTTCTACTTTAATTTTACCAACAGAGCATCTTCTTGTTGATCTGCCTGATTTCCTCCTGGCTGCCTGCTACGAGAGATTGCTCTTGGGGGCTGCTCTGGTTGTGTGGCACTAGGTCTTTAGGGCACTTCAGCCTTGCAGACCTTTATGGCTCTTTTGGTGTTCCCTGGTGGCACAAGGCTTCCTTGCATCTCTGCAGCACCTTTATCCTGCGACTTGGCAGCACACTCAGACTTCTGCCCTCCTTGTTTCAATACTGAGGAACTTCCATTTTGTAGCAAAAATTGTTATTGTCATTGAGGGTGATCCTGTTGGTGTTATTTCATTATTGCTCATCTTCATGGTGTTCAGGTTGTCTGAGATTCTGATGATCTCAGGCTCCTTCTGCTTCAGCTTGTGTCCTTGTGTCACCTATTCTGCCCTGGGACTGCACCCTAAGAGGCATTGTGCTTCCTGAGGGCTCCTGCTCCCACAACAGCACTAACTAGGGCTCCAGTTATGGCAAACTGCACAGGTTAATTCCAGATGATGATGGCTGCTGGTATCCCACAGGGGAAAGCGTTGTGGGGATGCAGGACCGTGACTGTTAAAGGAGCTTCAGAAAGACAGAGGCAGTTTTTATTTCCTCCACAATCAGCCAACAACAAGTGGTATGTAGAAAGCATGCATGGAGTTGCGTTGATGTCAAAATCAGAAAGTAATGTTTTTTTCCTTCAATGCACTGAAGTTCTCCAGGGACATGGTAAGTCAGCTTTGCTGATTGGTATCATTATCCCCCAGTGTGTTCACCAAAACCAAGACTAATTAGTTCTCTAGACACTACATGGCGGCAAACATACAATTTTTTATTTTACTTCCCCTAACTCACACCTGATCTCTCAATAGCACCTTCAAGCAGCGAACACATGAAGAAGTCTGCTGTAAGTCTCAAGCTCAGGAGCAGGAGATACAAGGGTGATTTGCTGCAATTTGCAAGATCCTGATGGACAGAAGCCGATACTCACAAATGTGCTGTAGTGTTAGGTCTGATTCTCTGCTCAGCTGAGGCAGTTCTAATTCTAATTTTCATTCTCAGAAACAAGTGTAAAATCTAATCAAGTCAGGCTGCTTATGCCCTATACTCCATCTGTACTTCTAAGGCAATGAGGAAAGTGTCACTTTTCTCCCCAGGCAGTCAAATCCCTGTTGTAGGCAGGGTAATCAACCTATATGGAGCACTGAGTCAGATAAAAGGGGTCATTTCCTGAACAAAACTAGCCAAGTGTAGGTTGTTTGGGCTCTGCCTCTCTCTCCAGCCTTGCCAGTATCCTTGTGTGTGGACTCAGTCAACAACTGGGCTGAGCAGTGACCCAAAATATTCTGCAGGCAGTGACATTGTGTTCATTGTGGTGCTTGGTCACACTGTGCCCCCTGGAGCACCTGATGCTACAGGAAGGTATGAATTTTGCAGAGGTGATGGTAATTGAAATAAGTGTGACCAGATGGTGAGAGGTCTCTAATAAGTAGGACGTGCTCTTAGCCAGTGCCTGCACTGGGAAAAAGATACTTTTGTCATCTTTATCTAAATATTCTTTTTGAAACAGGCAGAGAGGTAGAGTTTGGACACTGGTGCAAGTCCAAAGTACCAGCCGTGAGTGACTGAATAATGTTGGATTCACTGCAGGATAATGAGATCAGATCCTGGTCCACAGTGATCACTCTGTTCTGCAGTAGGCATATGTAATTCCTGTGTGAAAATGGCAGGGACTGTAGATATAAATGCTGGCCATGATTACTAGTGTGTTTTACAGGGGACGCAACTGTCTGTGGAATCTCCTTGATTATTAAAGTACAAACCCACCAGGTTTCTGTCTCAGTTCGGGGGCCATGGTGCATTGCAGGTGGTGAATTGCAGGTGGTTTGCTAGGGTAGCCACAGCAGTATCCTGCTGGAGGCTCTGGCTCTCCTGCACACAGCATGGGGAGCCGGCAGCCTTCCAAAGCATAGCAAAAAATTGACACCATTTCATGCTTCAATGCTACAGAAAAAAGGCCTGAATAATAAAAGTTCAATTCCTTTTTTTCTGCATTACAGTCATCTCTACATCAAAAATTCTTATCAGACTGTTTTCCAACATCACCCATTTATTTAGTTACGTTTGATGCATGTGATAGGTAGGTTTGAAATCTTTGGGTGAGGAACAAAATAGTTCAATGAAAGTGTACAAGAGATGAGAGCTCTTAAAAACTGCTAAAATACCAAGGGACAGTATAACCTTAGGATACTTAGAGAAATATTCTTCAAAGGAAATATAAACAGTCCCTCCAAAAAGCAAACTGTTGGTGGCTGAAAAGAAACCTGTGAAAAGATACACCCACCACACTGCAATGTACTTATCTGAGGGAGGGAGGCAGGAGTAAATCACAGCCAAGATGGTAGAGGCTGGAGAGACATTGTTGATTAAGGATCCAAAGTAATTTTAATTTAAGTTTGGTCATAGATTCTCCTATGCTGGCATTTTTCAGCGTTTCCTTCTCTGTGCTTCCTAATTAGAGATTGTACATTCTGTTGTAATTAAAAAGAAATAAACCCATAAAAAGATTATTTGTAAAAAAACGAAGGGAGGTGTTTCTGAGAAATGCATGATTTTAGTCATAGCTTGTATTCTGAGAAAATCTTTCAACAATTTTGCCTTCTGGCTGTGGATTTCTCTTTCCTATCTATTATAAGATCCCCCAGTTTGAAGGTGAAAAACCATTCTATATTTTAGATGGGCTTGCTCTAAGCGAAAGATGCAGGCAGATTCAAGTGATCCCCATGTCTGGCTTCTGCCACACCCTCCTATCCTGTTTCAAAAGTAGTTTACAGCAAAATACATAAGTTTAGCTGAGACAGTGAGGGCTCAGCATCAGAGCCTGGCTTTGGTGTCCCATTGAGGCCAACGATAGAGGGTATTCAGAGCTCTCAGTTGTGGTTTGGGGCTGTGGCAAGCACATACCACACTCCTAATGCCTCTTTGATGGCTGGAAAATTATTACTACCTAGAAGATAAAAGACTTGGCTTTAAAAAATAAACAAAGAAATGGAAAATGGTGTTTTTGCAGCATACAGGCATGCTGGGTGGACACAGAAAGGGTTTGGTGAGGACTGAATGCAGTGTGCTGCCTGCTGTCCGTGCAGACCCTGGCCACGTGCGTACACAGGTACAGATAGCATCCAGGGGTGGGATGCCATTGCCTCTTTGCTGGGATAACACAAGTGGCAGATAGGACTCGGAGGTGGATTTAGCATGGCCCCTGCCAGGCTGAGCTGAGATCTTTGTGTGGAGTGGTTATGCCTGGGAACAGGAAATTGAGAGACACATTTACAGGGCAAATACTTTGAGAACATGCCAGGTTGCAGCTGAGGAAAGCCCTGTGATGAGGACTTGAAATCAAAATATTGAAGTACATACAAATAATGAAAAATTAAGAATTTCTTTTCCCCTTCTGAAAAAAATTATTATGAAATTTGTATTCAGCAGTCCAGTACCAAGAGATCTTTTTCAAAATGGGAATTAGACTCCCAGATATACCTGGTAGGACATTAACCTTCTGAAATATGCCAGATATTATTTGGCATGCTACTTGTTATTTAACACAGCCATTAAATGTGGTTTATCTGTGAAAGGGGAGAGGGAGAGTAATGAGACCAGCAGAAATGATGAATTAACTGACTGTGATTAGGTGCATTTGCAGAGTGAGCTACCGTGGTGAACAGTTTTGTGAAAACAAGAAATATTAAAGCTGAATCTCTGGGGAGGATAGAAATGTCATGTCTCTAGACAAGGGGTTGCAATGTGCTCTTTTCATGGGAATAGGAAACAGACTTTTTATAGGACCCCTGGGAGCGCTGTAGGACTCAGGGTTTTAGGGTACCTGTGGTACTATCGTGTGATCCCACAGTCATATATTGCACACTCTTAAGACATCTCTCTGAGGCTAGGCATGATATTTTGGCAAGCTGCTTAGCATGTTCTTTTTAAATGTAGACTCAGCTTTTTCCAAGGTTTCCTGGGATTTCTTAGTAACTCATGTTGACAGAGAATCAGAGCCTTTGGACACACTTGAAAAAGACCGAAGAACATAGTATGGGGCGAAGAAAGTTAACTTTGTTAAACAAATTTAATTTGAATGAAATAGACTTTCGAGGATAATTTAGTGAAACCAGTGCATATCTGTGAACATGCATGGGTGAACACCAGATTCTTCCTAAAACGTGAAGAAGAGGCCAAAGTGCTCAGGTACAAGGAGCAGAGGAGCTGTGGGGGGTAGGACAGTGTTTTCTGCCTCACTGATCCCTTGTTTATTACCTGATTTTGTACACAAGACTAAAATGACCATTAACTCCCCTGGAGCATTCAAACCTAGGAGTGAACCGTGTCAAGGCATAAATGGGTGTTCCTGTATTCAGTGCTGTCATGCTGCCTGTACCCCACTGGCTGGGCTGCTTTTTCCACTGGTTTGAATGAGTTAGGCTTCAACAGTCTATGATCAGATCCATCCCCAACTCTGGGCTATTTAATTGTTGTCACAATTATTTTTGTTTTGAAAACTGCTATGGCACCATGTTGCAGACTTTTTGCCAGAGATCCCGTGGTGAGGTCAGCTGGGTGACACTTCTTTTTGGTGGAGAGGGTTGGGAAAAACTAATAAATAAGTAAAATGTGCTGAAGTCAGAAAAAACCCTTTAAATGTGAAAGAAGAAACAATTTTATTTTTTTTTGAAACACATTTGTGCCATGAACATTTTCAAAACAAGACCTTTTACTGAATCGGAACACAATTTTACTTTGTTTCCATAAGTAAAATAAATATTTCACACTGGGTCAAATGTAGTGGTTTGCACTGACCTGAAAGGAAATTTGTCAGTTCAGCTTACTTATATGAATGTTCTTCCTCAACTAGATTGTGATTGTCCTGCTCTGCCTGGACCAGGGTGGCCCAGCAAGGACTTGTCTGCCTTAGCCCATTGTGAGGACTCTGATGATGCCTTCAGAGCTGGTGCAGGTACCACGGCGGTACCCCTAACCCAAGCTGCCTTAAACAGCCAAGGCAGGAACTGCTGAATGTCCAGAAAATTATTACAGCTGCTTGTGTTGGCCAGTCCTTAGAGACAGTGGTTCAGAAATCCCTTTTCTCGGGGGCCATGCTCAACCTCCCGCCCTGGCGATACTTTTACCCACTAAAGAAGTTCCTCTAAGGTTGACAAGTCTTCCGTTAGCTCTGGGCATGCTGGGCCAGGAGAAAACAGCATTAGGACATGGCATAGAGGGGCTAGGAGTCCTTCAGAGAGCAGACAGAAGAGCAAATTAGCACAAAAATGTGACTTGATCCCCAGTGGAGTGGACTAGTTGTGGGACTGGATGTGGTGTGCCATACCCTGGGGAAGAGAGGAAGGACTTTGGTGCATCAGTGTTTACACGTCATACCAGTGAAATCTGCAGTCGTTGGAGAAAAAAAAAGGGGTGTGATTCTGCATGGGGAATGTGTGGTAGCAAATTATGCTGGGACAGACTAAAGGTCTGTCTAGTCTAGTGACAAGATTTTGGCAGTGGTCAACAGAGTCTGAATGCCTATTATGAGGGTCCAAGTGTACATGCCACTTCCACAGAAGCTTTCCCAGCATCCAACCATTCACAGACCAGGGACTACCTGAACCAGAAGTTCTGTAGTACACGGAACCACCTTCACTGGATTTTTGTACATGAGGCCATGTACAGTCTTAGCATTCCATAGTTAAAATGCACACTCTGTACAAAACCACCCTCTTTCATGGGATTTAATCCAACTACCAGCTGCGAGCTCCACACTGTGCACTGGAAAAGACAGTGAATGGGCATTTTCTATTTAAGCTTTCCATGCTTCTCATGATTACTTAATTTTTGACTGTTGTTTTCCTCTAACCCTACTGCAGTTTGCACTGTATCTTTTTAAAGTTGTGTGGGTGGAAGAACATCCAGGACTGTACAAAGTGTTCACAATGCAAGCCCATCCTGGCTTTACATAGTGGGAAAGCTGCTGAGTTAGCCTTTGGCTCAGCCACACCAATCTGAATGGTACTGCAGTCAGAGACAGGCTGCTGTGGTGGGAACAGACCATCTGAGAAAGGGCAAAGTGCTCTCCAACAGTGTGCGAGCTCTGTGCCCAGAGTGTCCCATCAACCTGGCAGAGAGACCTCCTGCAGACTTGTCCTGGAGGAAAAATGAGGAGAGGACATTCATGAGGCGTTTATTCTTTCTCTTCTGAAAAAACAGAAAACTCTCCAGCCTGTGAGCTGTGATATGCAACTTCCCATCAACAGCCAGGTTCTGTGTGAAGGAGCAAGGAAGACAGAACACAGAACGGGCTGCTTGCCAATGGGCATGAGGTGGAATAAGGCTGATTTGATAAAAGCAACAAACTTAGGAAGGGAAAAGACCTTAGACATGGCCTGGATGCAATAGAGAGTGACTGTTTATAAACCAAGTAGTCTTCTAGGGTCTGGTGCTGGATCCTAAGTGGACAAACAAAACCAAAACCAAAAAAAAGGATGCAAACTTGGTCCCAATGGCCAAGGACTTTATTGCCATAACTGTTACACCAGTGCACTCACAGTGGTCAACTTTCTGTGTACAAACAGCACTGAAGATAGCCCCTGGAAACCTGCCGTGTTTGATATGTCTGTGCTGTAAGCTGCAATTTCTCTGATATCTGCTAAGGGAACAGAATTGCTTTCTAACCTTATTTAGCCTTCCCAGCATGTGAAGAACACATGTTGAAGAACTGAAAATCACTCATCCAATGAAGGCAGAGTCATGGTAGTTGCCTCTGAATAAATGCTGTTAGAGACTATCTCTTTTAAAATGAGCAAAGTTTTTGAAGAATGGATATTAAATATTTGCCCCAAAATTCAGAGACCTCAGGATGCTGGGTCTTGGCTCTTTCTGTTCCAGTTGTGTCATCTTTGACTTCATCAAAGCCACTCCAATATAAGCTACCAAGGGCATGGCCCCCCCATGTCATTCACACTGCATTTGCTCCATAGGGGTATGGTTTGCCAAACATTTTAGCATTCTGTTTGTGGCTTGGTTTACCAAAAGCAGAGCCAACACAGGCAGTTTTAAGGGTGGGGCCACATGCTGAAATTTCAGTGCTTGAAATTTCTGTTTCAGATTAAAAAGAGATTCATTTCTGCTTTCCAGTGTTTTGTTTTGCAGCTGGCAGGTAGCTCTTATTTACTTGAAGATGGTTTTTAAATCTTCTGTTTGAGTGCTTGGAATAGAGCAGGCTGTGTGAAGAAGTGGGAAGAGTTAATCCAAGTAGGAGAGGTTTTGAATGCAGCTATGTGAAAAATGGGCCAGAAAGTGTTTTATACATTTATCTTTGTTTCAACAAAGCCTATTTCTTTTTCATACTTCAAGTACATGAGAGTGGGTAGTCAACCTGAAATGGTTTATTTAATCCAAAATAGAACAACTTGGGTTTGGCCTGCTTAGTCCTAATAAAAGAAATAAATAAAACGAGTCAGTCTCTAACTGAAAACATCTTCTAAACACCAATTTAAGAAGATTTCAGTTTGAAAATGGGGATGAATACATCCAAGTTAATAAAAATTATTAGTTAAGGTCAAATAAATCTTGTCCAAAAATAAGAAAAATCTGTGGTGGATGAGGGAGAGCGAGAGAGAGAAATCCACTTTCTAGTGCTTGCAGTTAGGTCATTGGCAAGGCTTGCTGAGCAGGTCTCTTTCCCATGTGGAAGATCCAGAGATGCACTCAGTGAGACAACTTCCCATGTCACCTTTAGCTCAGACAAATTTGGTGCTCTTGAGGAGCTGGGGTCTTTCAGCCCACCTTTGGCACTCTCTGACACTTGACTTGGCCCATCTGAGGATTCCTTCGGGATACCGCACCACTGCTGTGGCAAAGAGGCCACCTGGGATCCTGGGGATCTTTTCTTGTGTCCTTGGTTTGGAGATCTGCTGGGTTTGGCTGCGTGGTGGCTGAGCAGGGCCACAGACCCTGTGCATGCTCAGCTGCCATGAGGAGCCACATCAGCCTGGTGCAGGCACCAAGGCCTGGGCAGCTGATCTGCCTTGGACAATTACTGCAGCCTTGAAGCCAGGAGAAATCTTGATTGAATCTAACTCATAAAGAGTAACTCACTGAAAACTCCTTGAGTTTACTTGCACACATTTTTCTAATAAATGAGCCATGCAAATCCTTAACCCTATTATTACTTCTTAAGAGGAACATGTTGATAGTTTATCTTTAGTAGTACACTGATTGAAAGTTCATCTGTGGGACATTAAAGTTTATAATGAACAATTAAAACCAAAACAAATAATAAAAGTTGACCAAATATCACAGGTGAGATGGTGAATAATGCACCAATAAACTTTCTGATTAAACACCTGGGGTGGGTGAACCAGCATTTTACTGCAGGAGTCTTGAGGAGACCTACAGGTGTCCCTGTGTATTACAGGCAAGTTTCTGTCAGGAATCAGATCCATTCCCTGGGAGCTCCCAGCAGACTGTTTGCTGTGCTGATACCTTGGGCTCTACAGCAACTCTGCTGGGTGCCTTGGACCCTGTGGTCCAAACTGCAGGGAACAGCCCAATTAATTGTTCTGGAATAAATCATCTAGATTTTTTTGTTTCCCTTCGAACAATGATCTATGGCAGTCTTGTCTCTCTAGCTCAGAGGAGAAATTTTATTAACATCAAAATTCACATGCAAAATGGAAAATCCACATTTTTCAGCTGCTTTTACAATAGAGGCAGTAATGCAAACCCATTTCCAGAGCTTCATATTGACTATGGGATCAGCCAGTATCCATGTGCTGGTGGAAAGGGCAAACAAAAGACTGTCTGAGAACCTGGGAATTGCTGGCAGAAGCAAGGAGGCATATTGGATGCTCATTTTCCATTCACGGGAGATGCAACTGCCACCAACAGCTGATCCATGCCACTCAGCAAGTTTTTTAGCACACTTTATCCTCATTTTTTCCCATCTACTGTAATCTACCATTGATTAAAGCCACTTTCTTGTTTCTCTTACCCCCACTGAGTAGCTTATCCCTTTCCCATGTGCAAATGGGTGGCAAAGGAATGATGCTGCTGCCCACTCTGGCTGCAGGGAGGGATCCTCTGCCCAGCATCAGTCAAGTGGAGAAGATGAGGAGCACAGGCACTGTGGTTGCCACAGGAGGGTTTCCACAGTAGCTGGGGTGGGGGAATGACTGGCAAGAAGCTGTTTTACAGACCACAGATGCCTGTAGAACTGTTCTATGTCTGTAAGTGGGCATGAAGCACAGGGAGTCCTGGAATCGTGATTCTCCCCTTCAGCTCCTCTGCCACTTATCTTCTGCCTTCCCAGTTCAGGAGACACTGTTTTAGGATTTCCCTTAGTTTAGGAAAAAAAAAAAAAAAAATTATTCTGGCTTTTGAGGCGTGCAATGCAGTGTGGGAGCAGCGAACCCTTGGCGCGGCAATTGCAGAAAGCAGAGCTGTTTGCTGAGTCAGGTCCTTGATGAGCTGGCAGTTCCTCATCGGCCGTCTGGTATTCATTGCCGGCAACTTGCAGTCTCAACTTCCTACATCATCTCTTAATCCTCTAAAAGATGTGTTGCTCTGACTCAGACTGAGTGCTCTCTTGCTCCCTGGCCACTGTACGCCTTTCCGTTGTGTTGCAAAGGACTGTGCTGACCTGGCCACCCTCTCTCCTGAGTGATCTCTGCCTGTCCTGTGCTTAGATCATGGCCGGCAGCTGTCTCCAACCCAATCATGTCCTGTGGCTGGAAAGCTATTCATACCAGCTAAAGTATATTCTACCTCTACTTTTCCCACTATATTCACCATGGCATGGAAGGATGGGTTTTTTCTGCCATACCGTCCCCACCAGTTTTGTATTCTCTAAACTGAACAGCACCAGACCTTCAGTCTTTCCTCCAGAATAACTTTTTCTTGACATTCTTGCTTTCCTCTTGGACTTTCTTTTCTTGCTCAAGCTCTGCTGTGTTAAAAGACACAGTTTTGCCTTTGACAATCAGTGTTTTCTCGGGGAGACAGGAGATGTCATTGCAGGAGATAAAAAACCTTTACACTTGAGACAGATCAAGTTTTCTTATTACAAATAATTGCTGTTTGCCTCCATCTTCTTGGTCTGGCCTTTGTATTTTTGTGTTGGCTGTAAAACCAAAGGTGAATTGATAGAACTGGCACTAATCAGCATGAAAAATTAGAGGGCAAGTCCTTAAGAAAGGAAGGACGTTTCTAAATCAGTATGATATCCTGCTCATTGTTCAAGAACTAGCACATTTTCATATAATAGAAGGTTATAGGACAGATTTTCAGTCAGTGTAAATTGGCAAAGTTCTGACTGAGTTACACTATGCTACATCAGTGGAAAATTTCTCCCTGTACTGACAGTTTAGGGAGTTTAAAATGAACAGTTGCTGGGGTTTGTTGTTTATTTGTTTGTTCATTTGTTTTAAATTAATATTAATGTGCCAAGAAACATAACTGAAAGAGAGCAAAGAAATTTTTTCTTCTGTGCTTCTTATTTATCTGGTGTGTTTAAACTGAGCCTTTAACATCTCTGATTATCACCTGTTCACTGCTTCCAAAGATGGAACATTTTTGTTGGTCCAGGTTCCCCTGCTCCTGGAGGAAAGAAAACCCTCTTTAAAATGGAGAAGGCCAGTAAAGTGACATAAAGCTGGATGAGAGATTCAGAACTGCAACAATTCAAACATATTTATCTTTATTTTTAAAACTGACTGGACTGAATCTCGAAATTAAATCAGAGAAATTAAGAAACTGTCCTTATTAAGGACATGTTCAAACATGCTTTCTTGCTGCCAGGTCAGTTACTTTTACACTTAAAATAGGAGTTTAAAGTTATTCTGAAAAGCTGAAGAAAAAGGAAGGTTCATTTAGATACCATATGGATAAATACATGTTATTACCTCCCCCACTCTTAGAGGTTTACTTTTTATTCAAAGCTACTGCTACTGTGCTCTTTGCTGGTCCTAATTCAACCATATACTAAGTTTAAATAATGCTATTTGCATTCACAGACTTGCATAGCATCAGAAATAGTCCACAAACATTAGCTACAAATATTACAATGGGGGAATTTTTACTGCTAATTAAATAACCACTTTATGCAAAGGCAGTGAAAATTAAATCAAGGGTAAAACGCATTTAGTAAAAGCATTTACTACATTTAATAAACAGATTTTTTAGAGACCTTTTCCATTGAACCAGAATTAGTTTTAAGTTCTTTAAATCGTTTCCCTACATTGTTTCACCGTACAATGCAGCAGTGAATTAGCGGCACAGATGACTGCTTTTATTGTACTCTAACTTAAAGGAAACAGTTGTACAGTGTTCTCTGTATATTGCTACAGTAGCTATCACTGAGATGAAAACACTTGGACATCAAGAAAAGTCAATTGGAAATAAGCACTGAGGAGCGTAATTTTCAGTGATGTTTGGGTAATTTTTAACTCTTTTTGCTACATAAGAGCACACAATAAAGTTGTTCATTGCCTCTCCTTCTCCCACGCTGTTGTTATAAATTGTTGTGTGAAATCCTGTTCTGAAATTTTTCTTTTCCTGTGGTGTTTCAATGGGAGCATTTGATCTCCTGGCCTTCTTCAAGGGGGACAGTGCTAGCAAAGTAGGATCTCCTCATGTTATTTCAGTAGAATTATTTATGGGAAAAGAGCTAAGGAAGTAAGGTTATTACTAAGGACTTGGGAATGGAGGAAGATGAACAGAACTGGAAGCTGTAAATTAAAGAAAGAATGAGAGTGAAAGAAAAAACCCTACAGCAAGTCACGGGATCTGGTTCTGCTCTTGCTTCACACCAATTTGCAATCACTGACCTAAAAACTTCTACACGGCTTCAGAGCCTGTTTTGTTACTGTACATGACAGGTCTGAGTGAAAAAAAGTCTGGGAAAAACAGTTTGTGAAACACATGTAGATTCCAGGACAGATCCCCAGATGTGGGTAGATGACACAAATCCCAAGAGTTCAGAAGAGCTGATGTGATTTGGGCTCTTGGGCTCAGTTTGGATGTGTTTCACTTTTTGCTGTTATGAATAGTAGATAATTATACAAGTTGCTATTAAACTTGTTTCAGTATTTTGCATACTGCTGGCTATTTTTATTTTTTTTTTAATATGCTGTTCTTGTTTAACTCAAGTCAATACAGAAATACTCACCCTATTGTCTCCATTTGATGGATTTATGCTGCTACAAAACTAACCCAGATCTCGGTTTGGAGTTTAGGTGCTTTGAAATAAATCACTGGGTTGCAACCTTGGTATCTTTCTCCTTCGTCTGACTGTGCAGTGAATTCTCTAAGTCAGCAAAGTGGCTTTTTCAGCCTGACACCCTTCCTTGTCTTCCGGGCAGGGCAGATAAAGAGGCAGTTTTGAGGGGAAATGTTGAAAGCTGCAGCTATGTTCACATCCATCTGTTCTTGAATGTTTTGGAAACCTTCTCTAAATTGCTTTATAAATCGTTGAAATGATCACTGAATGGGAAACTGCAAGAAAAGGGGTTCAGCCACAAACTAAGGATGAAGGATAACAAACTGCCACTTAGCCTGAGCAATTGACATTTTCATCCAAACCATCCATTTTGTTTAAATATTTGGCTGAATTGCTTCCCCATGATTTCTTTTGCTGATTTGAATCTCTTGTTGGCTGATTTTTTTTTTGCTTCCTATAGAATTTCAATAAATGAGATTGTACTGAGAGAAAAAAAAGAGCTTCCACCATTTCAGTGGAGAATTTTTTGGCTCCGCAACTTGTCTTTTCTCACTTCAGAGACTCTCCAAGTAACAGAACATATAACATAGCCTTTTAATGTGCACATTGTTTCCAGCCTTCCTTCTAATGGCAATCCTGTAAATTGAACTAACCGTTTGGTCATGTTTTAATAATTAACACTTTAACACAAAAGAGTCTTTTTGGTATCCTGTCATTTGTTGAAGTTTCACAGGTGATTTAAAAAGTCTGTTTTGTCAATCTGCTCTGTAGTTGCGAGGAAAGAGATTCTAAATTAAACCTAATGGGCCTTTTTATTTTTTTTAAAGGGCCTTAGACCTGATTTAATTTGTGCCTGCAGTACCGTGGTGTGATGTGTGCGATTTTACTGCCTCTCCATAGTAATGGCTCTGCTACAGTTGCAGTTCCCGTTGCAGCTGGAGGCAAAGCTTTGCCTTAGGTCACATTCCTGGTGCTGGAGGCACACGCCCTGCTGCTGGAGGGATGTCTGCCTGGTGTTTGGCCAGTGACACCCCCCACCCCCCACTCATTTTAATGCGAAACAGGTTGATTTTCCAGACATTTGGGTCTAAGGAGTAGGTTCATCAAGGTGTGACCTGATCCACTGGCTAGGAATTGCATTTTCTGTGATACATTCTGGACATTCTGAACAGACAGGTACCAGTGCAAACCTTGGGGTGCTTGCCTGGATTGCAGAAGGTATGATTTTGGATAGCAAAGATATTCATACTCTGAAATGGTTCAACAGGTCTAAAGATACATTCGCATTACTGCATGTCAGACACATATCTGAGGTACCTGGAATTAAGAGGTTATTCTCCTTAGCTCCATATCCATAGTCAGCTAAGAGAAATCATGCTCAAGCACTTATTTGTACTCTGGAGAGAGAAAGGATACACAGTGCAAAGAGAGAGACTCCCTTCTCAACATAAACACCTGCCATGGGAGGTGTGAATGCTCTCCTTCCCTTGCTTCTGTGATTGAACACAAGTGTTTTTTGCTCCTTGAGTGATCATGAGGCATAAAAGACACTTGTGTGGCACCTGAAACAGCTTTCCATTGCCCACAGCTTCTGTGTCCCTTTCTTCTTCCCGTGTTCTCACTCCAGGGCTACAAGAGATTCTTTAGGGTAGGTGGGTTTATGCTCCACAGTCAAGTGCTATGCAAAGAGAGATACCTGGGCTAGTTTTGGACAGAGCACTGGGATACTGGAGGGTGCCAGTGTTGGGGAAATATGCCTGTGCAAGGCTCTGTGCTTCAGGTAAGTCATGGTGGTAGCCAAGCCACTTGCCCTGAGAAGAGCCCAGGACTGTCACAGCAAAGTGTAGCTGACGGCCCAGATGAAACAGGTGACTTCACAAAATGGGAGATAAAATGAAATCCTGTCTGGAGAATGGTGTGGTACTCTCTGGTGTGCCAGAGAAATAACAGCTCACAAAGATTTAACCCAGAAGAACACTATTGTCAGGGACCACACCCACAATATGAACCTAAGTTGCCAAATAACCTGCTTTCCTTATGAAATAAATGCATAACCACAATGCTACAATGAAATGGAAAAGCAATTTTGTCCAGAGAATAGTGTTTCTAAAGACACACAGGGCAAAACTCAGAACCCACCACCCCCAAAGGTCAGGACAACAGTGAGAAATGAAATGCCAAAAAATAACGCGATCTGGTAAAAAAAACCCAAAAAACTCAACACATACACACACACATTACTTCTCTCCTTCCTGCCCTTCCTCACTTCTTCATTTTCTCATGCTAAGCAGATTTCCAGATAGCTGCTAAGCTGTATGGAATTTGTGAAGAGAAATCCAGATACTGAGCATGTACAGCACCTCTGCTTGTTGAAACAAGTCTCAAACCCTTAGCAAGTAGCTCAGCATCGAGCATGTAGCCAGTACTCAGGGTTCAGATTGCTCTGAAGGAGCAGTGTAGACCCTCATGCTTTGTTCAGCTGGAACTCTAGCAGAGTGGTCAGCTCTCAGGTTGTTCTCTTGCACCACTTCTTGCCATTCACCCATTCCTGCCAACATTTCCTCTTGCAATTAGGGAATACACAGTGTAAATGCAGGTTTCATATGTTTTTTAGTTAGCCAAGGTTTTTTCTTAATCCAGGATTATGTTACTGGTGTTTTTAGCATGTAAATTCAAGACAGAATTTACTTAATGATTGGCATTTTTAGAGGCAGTCTCCTTTGGCCTAATTCAAGATGTCCTAATATGGGGAATGAAACTCTTATCAGCTTTGGGAGCTTCAGCGATATATCGTACAAAAAATGTCATCTTTTTTGTTCATGACTTTTCTTTTTCCCTCTCCTCTCCTCTCCTCTCCTCTCCTCTCCTCTCCTCTCCTCTCCTCTCCTCTCCT
>VZDJ01006585.1:1914803-1940578 GCA_008694505.1 Cyanoderma ruficeps | reverse complement strand
TCTCGTCTCCTCTCCTCTCCTCTCCTCTCCTCTCCTCTCCTCTCCTCTCCTCTCCTCTCCTCTCCTCTCCCTTTTCTTTGTCTTTTTCTTCTTCTTTTCTTCATATTCTGAAAAAAGCTTACACCATTTTCCCTCTCTCTAGTTTTTCCTAGCCAGTTATGCAGCTAGAGTGGGTCAGTTGATACATCATTATACATCAGCAGCACATACCTCCACTCCTACTCAATTGTCCCTTTACTATCACAGTATTAGTGCTTTTATGCTTTTTAATTGGGAAGTTCTTATAAAACTAGAACAGTTGTTTGGTTGTTTTTTTAATATGAACTTGGTCAAGAGGTTGAACTCTGTGTAGAGGTAGCCAACACAAACAGATGGGACCATTTGGGTTATTTCACTAGGAGCCATTGTTGGAGGAAGTTTGCAAGCAATGATGACACTGAGGTAAGCACAGTCACCATTCTTTCCTTAGGAAGGGAACCCCACTGAGTGTGACGGGCACAAGAAGCCAGGCATCCCCTCAGAAGGTGCTGACATGTGGGAAAATGTGGTGGTGGAATATTGCTTATTGTCATTTACCAGGAGGAACCAGGCACTGGAGACCTTCTGTTTGTGATACACTGAACGCAGCCTTCTCCAAGGTAAGTTTGGTTACGAGGAGAGATCACCTGAGTGACAGCTCCTCTGTACAAAACACTTTGCCTTTGCCTCTTTCTAGCAAAGAGTGCCACCTTCCAGAGTAACAGCACAGTTGTAATAATGAATGAGGCTCCAAAGTCTCATTTCATCCTCCCTTCTGGCTAATGTCCCAGCACTGCAATCCCTGGGTAGCAAAAATCATGAGTCAGCTCCTCCTCCCTTCCCAGCAACTCGCTTAAGCCCAGTCAGGTCATGTTTTCAAACTTTTCTCTGCAAACAGGAGGGATGGAAACTTCTCCTGCAGGAATGAAAGTTGAGGTTTGTGTTCAGTGTCTTCATTCCAAGCTGGGACTTGAATATTAGCTTTACATTTGTGAAACACTGGATGAATCAGGAGAGCTGGTAGCAAAAGGGAGTGTTTTTATGGTTTTTGTTTTTTGGGGGGTTGTTTGTTTGTTTGTTTGCAGGGAGAGTACAATTTACACCCCGGGACTGAATGCTTGTGGGTTTGAAATTCAGTCTCTGCTTTTGAAGTTCTTTCTACTCTGACATCTATTTTGAAAATAAAAAAAATATTGTAAAGTCTATCTAAATGGCACAGCACAATGAACAGATGGTTAAAACCTGTCCGTGACTTTTTAGCATAACTCAGTAAGTATAAAAGTGGGAAGTCGGTTTTCTTGAACAACAGTTGGATGCTCCCCTCTCTTACACCAAAATGTTACACTGGATGGAGAAAATTAAAGGAAGAAAGCTTCGGATTCAGACAGCAAGCTGGCTTGGGCTAGCAAGAAATATGGCCATATGTCTGCTTAGAGGCAGGTGAAGTTAGATTTTGTGGCACACTGAGCTAATGAAGCAGTCTTGTTTGCAATATTTGATCAGGAGTGTCTAGAGCTAGTTCGGGTGTCTTTATGGGCAGAAAGAGGAAGGATGAGTGCAGGAAGGCTGAAATGTGACACTTTCCTTGGCTAGGCAGCCTGCAAACAACTGCTCTCTGAATATTCCTGTCTTTGACTCTTTAATGAAAAGGTGGTTGTACGGTTTCTTTTTCAAGTAATTTTTTAAAGGGAGAAAAGAGAGAGTAAGACTTCATGCAAACCAACGCACCTTGGGCTGAATGAATAATGTAAGAGCACCATTGTGCCTGAAACATGTGGCATTGTTTACTTGTGCCACAGTAAATGATTCATGTGGAAAAGCTGCATTTGAACAAATGAGATTGACGAGAGTTTTACAGGCTATTTTTGCGTAATTTAAAACAGTGCCTATACTTGATGGTAAAAAGAAAAACGAAAATGAGACAGCTAGTGCTGTCAGTTTTTCTCATTCCTGATTCAGTCTATGGCCATTCCCTGCCTCTGCTTCAGAAAGCCAAGGGCTCAGATGGAGAATGGAAGGAGAAAAACAGATTACTGAGGGAAGATTTTGATCTTAATCACAGTGACAGATTCACACATATCTGAGCTTACTCTTCCATATTAAACCTGGAGCTCTTAGTGCCAGGAAAGTTGGGTGATGGTGGGTACAGAGACACTCTGAACTGGCCGAACGTGTGCTGGGAGAGGAAGGGAAGGGCACAGATGCAATTTTGCCATATTTGTCTGGGCCCAAACAAACAAGGGCATATAGCTGGCATTTACTGTCTCCTGTGCAGTGTCCAGGTTAATGAGACAAGTTGTCTCTGGACCTCACCCTCTTGAAGAGGTAGGTGTTGTGCTGTATCCAAAGGTCTCTACTAATGTGTCAGTCTTTCTGGATGTGCTGATTGGATGTGCCAATCTAGTTCTTCATAGCCTCTAGATGTGTCTTTAAGGTTGCTTAAACCTGAAAGTTCAGTTTTCACAATTATTTAAAGCAAAAGATAGATTACAGATAAGGATCTTTCATATCTTAGGAAAATTTTCTATGAGATAAAAGGCATCAGTTAATAATTTATAGGAATAATTTATAGGGAAATAACAACAATCAAAAAGGCAAGAAAGAAACTTATCATGGATGACTTCGACCAGAGAGCCATTTGGTGCACAGCCACACACAATAACAAATTTCCTTATTGTTTCTATAAATAATAATAATGTTTTCTTTGCAAAACAGGAAATCCTGTATTCAGTATAACGTAACCTGATAGGGGACTTAAGTCTGATGAATGAGAAACTGTTAGTTACAAACCCAAAAAAGCGCAGTTGCTGAGATACCAGAGCTCACAGTCAATTTAGATTTATTTTATTCAAATGAAATAGGGCATTGACCAAAATCTGCCCATTTGGAACTTTAATAGGGACAGCTTTCCAAAGCTTAAAGTGTTTGCTGGCATAACTGACTGGGCATATGAGTTTTAAGTGGAAAGGCACTGAGAAAAATCAGGAATTATTCAAGAATATCATGCCTGTTTTTCCAAACCCAATGATTTCATCAACAAAAAATGGGTTATGTAGAAGACCATGTGCAAAAAATTTCTCAAGTAGAACAAAGAAAGAATGAAACATTAAAAAAACATATAAAGAACAGAAAAAAGGTCTGATCTCAATGGAGTTTAAAAAGATAAGCTGGTTTTTTAAGCCTGTAAAAAGCCAGAATAGTTTTTTGCCTGTTGATTCCCATGATAAAATCATGAATGCCAATACTAAAACGGGAGAAAGGTGGATAAATACTTCTTCTTTGCCCATCTGAAATGCTGGGTTGGGGGAATAGGAATGTGGTTAGCTGTAATCAAGAGAGATATGCCATGGACACATAAATTTATTACCTGTGGAGATGATGATGATTTTCTAGCATAACTGTGAGAATGAGTGACTTTTGAAGTTTTGCTACACAGTTGCTGTCATTTCGTAGATGAACGAAAAGACTAGAGAACAATAAATGCTCATCCAAATTCTGTGGTTAAAATGTT
This sequence comes from Cyanoderma ruficeps, assembly GCA_008694505.1. Classification (NCBI taxonomy): domain Eukaryota; kingdom Metazoa; phylum Chordata; class Aves; order Passeriformes; family Timaliidae; genus Cyanoderma; species Cyanoderma ruficeps. Next base: position 1,937,049 of record VZDJ01006585.1, on the reverse strand, counting down.
CCAATTTGAAGAAATTGGTCACTGTTCATAAGGCCCATCAGCTGTGATTTCAGTTTCATGACACTTTTTTGGTTTTGCTTTATTGGCCTGGGAGAAGTTGGCAGAGTGAAGAAAGGAGTTGATTGCAGCCCCCTGCTCTCATGGTTGACTTTGACCACCTGAATGGGCAGCATGATAGGGCACAGGCAATCCAACAAGTTTCTGAAGACGGGCAAGAACTATTTCCTGACACTGCAGATCCATGAGCCAATTACCTTACCACAAGGTAAGGTGCACTGTTGGTCATGCTACTCATTAGCTAGTGGGAGGGGATAGAGAAGACAGGTTTATACTGCTTACACAGGTACACGCTGATAGAATAACAGACAGAAGACAGAAATTGCAACAAATGAAGTTCTGATGGATATCAGGAAGAATTTTCCTCAGAAAGGTGGCAAAAGATTGGCACAGGTTTTCTCGAGAGGTTTTGATGTCTCTCTTCTTTGAGGTGTTCAAAACCTGACTATACTGAGCAACCTAAGCCAGCTGGACCTGTTTTGAGCAGGTTGGGCTTCATGACCTTCAGCAATCTAATCTAAATTATCCCAAGTCTGTGGTTAAACTGATGGTTCTGGTTTTTAAACCTACAGAAACATAGAGAAAGATACAAACTGAATGAAGATTTAATTTTAAAATGAAATCTATTATAGCTGAGGAACAATGCCACTAACTCTAACATACTTGTATCCCTACATATATCCCTCTAGCATACTTACTATGTTCTCTCTGTAGTGAAGGTAATCAAACACAAGACTAAAATATTGGATGAGACAGCTAACACACTGCTGCTTGGAGTCTTTAAAAATCAGCAAATCCATCCCTAATGTTGCTGTTGGCAGAAAAATAAACCATAGAAACAAAGAATCATTTAGGTTGGAAAAGACCTTTAAGATCATTGAGTACAGCCATTAATGCAACACTGCTAAGTCCACCACTAAACCTTGTCCCCAAGTGCCTCATCTACACATCTTTCAGAACCTCCAGTGATGGTGACTCGATCCCTTCTCTGAGGACCCTGTGCCAATGTTTGACAACCCTTTAGGGGAATTCTTTCCTAAGATCCAATCTAAACCTTCACTTGTGCAATATGAGGTCTTTTCCTCTTGTCCTGTCACTATTTACTTGGGAGGAGAGACTGACTCTGACCTGACTCTACCCTTCTTTCAGGTAGTTTTAGAGAGTGATAAGGTCCCCTCTGAGCCTTCTTTTCTCCAGGCTAGACATCCCCAGCTCCCTCAGGTGCTCCTCATAGGAAATATGTTCAAGACTGTTCCACAGGTCCATTGCCCTTCTCTGGACACACTCCAGCCAGCACCTCAATGTCCTTCCTGAATTTAAGGGCCCAGAACTGGACAAAGATTCAAGGTGTGGCATCACCAATGATGAGCATAGAGGGACAATCCCTGCCCTGGTCCTGCTGGCCACACTATTGCTGCTCCGGGCCAAGCTGCCATTGGCCTTCTTGCCCGCCTGGGCACACTCTGGCTCAGGTTCAGCTGCAGCTGACCAGCACCCCCAGGTTGTTTTCTGCTTGGCTGCTTTGCAGCCACTCTTCCCCCAGCCTCTATCCCTGCCTGGGATTGCTGTGACCCAAGATCAGGACCCTGTGCTCGGCCTTGTTGAACCTCATCCAATTGGCCACAGCCCACTGATGAACAGTCTGGTTTTGGTTGCGCTGGGTCTGTGCCCGGTAACATCTGTGCTAGGGATTCCTCTTCCATTCCTCCTGCTCACCCCCTGCTCTCATGACCGTTGCAGGAAATGGACTGTATAGCCCCCAAAATGCTGAACTTTGATATCTTGCATATTTACCTATTTTGCTAAAAAAAGCTGCAATCCAGCATGGTAGTATGAGATGCATTGCTGTGAACTCTCCACAAACCATCTGAAGAGAAAGTAAGTTGAATAAAAGATTTGTATTAAAAATATTAGTCATAACCTTGTAGGTGTGGTTGCTTTCTTAATAACCAGAGGATCTATGCTTTCACACTACTATGATGGAGTCAGTTTGACCTCATCTCTAGGCAGGGAAGTCAAGGTAACCCAGGTGATCTTAAATACAAATTTATGTGGTGTTTGGGGTACCGACATACTTGAATTACTAACACAACATGTATGTTAAATTAATGGCTTTGGCTTTTAAGTGGCACACTGAATATGGGGTAATAATTACCTAGGAACATGAGAGAAAATTCAGGCATCCTAGAATCTTTGTGAGATGTGACTCAAGGAATTTAAAGTCAAGCTCTGAACATGGTAACAGGTCTCCTGGTTTGAAGAGGCAACATTTATCTCCTCCAAAAGTACCTGAGGCTTTCTGAGTAGGTAGACATCTTAAGTGTACTGTTGGCTGTCCAGATCTTGCTCTTTTTGAAATTTCCTAGTTTCAACTTCAGATTCATAAAGCTACCCAGTAAAATAACCCATACTATTGAAGTTTTCTGGACTGCTGGGTTACTTGACAGTAGTTTATATGGCGGTTTTCTAGTCATATCACTCAGATAAACCTTTTAGACATATGTTTTGGGACTCCCTTTGAGTAAAAACAATCCCTTAGATTTAAAATAAAAAATAATTGCTCATCTTTTCTCAGGGAAAACAAGATTGTGGACAGAAATTGTTAACATATATGGAAAAACCCAGCAGATCAAGCCTGTCTTTGTTATTTATCAAATTGTATTAGCTGATGAAACCTTCTTCACTGAAGATTTTTTTCATCATGAAACTGAACCAGACCGAATTTGTGGTTTAGGTGCAAAGAGTCTGAGGTCCATTAAGCACATTACAACCACTTCAGATAGTCAAAACCTCCTGGGTTTTGTTGACCGATCTGCCTTTGATATAGAAATAAAGGCTAAACTGATTTGGAGCTGTCTCTCCACTTCATAAGAGTCCAAAGATTAAGAAAATATTTGTATCAGCATATGATCTGTTCAAACTCAGGGGTCTGAAAAAATTCGCTGAAACATTTTCTGAGAAGACCTATTCCTTGTCTCTCAGATTTCCAGTATTTTGGACTTTTTATCACCTTGTTCAAGAAAATAACCTTAACCATGCAAGAATGAAAGACCTTATGTTTTTTCCTAAGGCTGTGACTTGTATGCTTGCTATATTATACTACCATGATTTCTCAAGGAGTAACATAATAGTTTCCAGCAGAGAAAGGTTAGCTGTACTTAGCTGAAATATAGCATTTGGAAAAGTAAGCTGTACATCATTTCTCTGAATGAGACGAATGTATTCAGAATGCCTTCTTAAGCTTCCTTGAAAATTTTATGGACAGCTCAGATCAATATGATTTAAATTTCAGTCAGGGGAGATGAGGAGGGTGTGTTACCTTCCATGTCAATGACGAGCTGGAGAGCATGAAGCTCTGCCTGGGAATTGATGAAGAGCCAACTCAGAGCTTATGGGCCAGGACTAAAAGGAGGGTATTGTAGTAGGGGTCTGCTATAGGCCACCTGACCAGGAAAACAGTGTGGATGAGTCCCTCTATAGACTGATATGAGCAGCCTCACTTTTACAAGTCCTGGTATTTGTGAGGGGCTTCAACCACCCCAATAACCTTCTGAGGGTCAACACATCAGGGAATAAGCAATCCAGGAGGTTTCTGGAATGCATTGATAATAACTTCTTTTCCAAGTGATAGAGGAGCCAACAGGGAGAGGTGCTATGCTGAAACCTTGTTCCTACCAACAAGAGGGGCTGGTGGGAAATGAGATGTTCAAGGACAGCCTTGGGTGCAGTGACCATGAGATGGTGGAATCCAAGATCACTACGGCAGCAAGGAGAGTGCACAGCATCACTACTCCAGGCTTAGGGAGAGCAAACTTTGGCCTCTTTAGGGAACTACTTGGAAGATTACTATTAAATCCCCTGGAGGGAATTGGGACCCGAGAATGTTGGTCGATATTCAAGGATAGAAGAAGTCAAACAAAAACACCAGGAGGTCTGCATGGATGAACAAGAAGCTCCTGGACAAACTTATGCAAAAAAGGAAAGCCTACAGAGAGTGAAAGGAAGCCTGGAGGGAATAGAGATAAATTGTCTGAGCAGGCAGAGATCATGTTAAGAAAATTAAAGCCCTGATAGAATTGGATCAAGGAAGAGAAACTGATGTCATCTCCCTGGACCTGTACAAAGAAATAGACACTGTCCTGCATGACATCCTTGTCTCTAAATTGGAGAGACATCGATTTAATGGATGGACCACCCAGTGGATAAGGAGTTAGCTGGTTGGTCATACTGAAAGAATTGCAATCAGCAGCTTGACGTCCAAGCAGAGAGAGTGATGATTGGCATTCCTCAGGGATCAGTATTAGGGAATGGCTTCAAACTGCAAGAGAGTAGGTTTAAATTAGATATCAGGAGGAAATTTTTCTCTATGAAGATGGTGAGATACTGAAACAAGTTGCCTGGGTAAGTGGTGGCTGTCCCATCCCCCTAAATGTTCAAGGCCCTGAGCAGCCTGGCCTAGTGAAAGGTGTCCTTGCTTATGGGAGAGGGGCTGGAATGAGATGACCTTTAAGATCCCTTCCAACCCAAACCATCCTATGATCCTCTGATTCTGTGCTAAAACGAAAGATTCGCATTTGCCTGATCCAAAATGGAAAAACAAGCCATAGGTCATGAGCTCAAGGTCTTAATGCATGAGGTTTTTTAGTTTGTTATGTTTTCCAAAGAACTGGGCAAAAGTGACATTGAATAAGTGTAGAATAGAAGATGGTCCACCAACAAAATACTGCAGAGATTTTGGTTACTGCACCTTTCTTGAGCTGATGACTTAATTCCTGCATTTCACAAATATTGCTTAAAGTGTTAGTTGAAAGAGTGGCATTTTTAGAACACTAATTCCCACCTGCCTGGGTTTTTTCATTGAACTTTGTTGACAAATGCTTACAATGAACTTTAGGAGCAATTTTATGTGAAACATTACACTGAAATATCTTGGAAAAAACCCCAAAGGATTGAGTTCTTACCCGTTTTCTCTCTTGCTCCTTTTCATTGCCTCTTGTTTCTCTTCATGTTTGTATGTGTGGCCACTGGGTGATTTTCAAAGGCTCCTGGGCTCAGATCTTTGGCTCAGACTCCCACTGATGATGGAGGGCTCAAAGGAAGAATACCAGCATCTTTGTCTTCTCACAGAGAGTAAGATCCAGCAAATGGAAGAGGAACATTGTATTTCTGGAGTTTGTCCATAAACCTCTAGGTGAAACAAAAGAATTATGTTTGCACTTCAGGTCAGATCCGCTGAGAAATGCTTGCAAACACCAGTACATTGGAGAAATGTATTCAAGAACATTTCATCCTTGTGAAAATATTACCCTCTTACAACAGCCAAGGTCACTGAGACCCAGAGTGATCTTCTGGTCACAAAAATTAAAGATTCCTGGCGGCTACTATAATTAAATTATTAGTGCTAGGAGAATAGGGAAAGCAGTTTTCCCACAAATATTAATTTGAATTTAAAAGTGACTCTAGACATGACTTTGGTCAGAAATGCTCTGTGTTCTGGTTGTTGTTTTTTGGTTGGTTTTTTTTTCTGCTTGAAAACATTCAGACACTGAAGCCGGATGTGAGCACCCAGGCCATCCCAGTCTCCACGACCTTCAGCTTCGGCCCAACTGAAGAACAAAAACAACAATCTCAGGTCTGCGACAAACATAGTGGGGCTTTTGGATGTTTGCAACTATCAATTTGCATCTCATGAACAAAATCCAGGTGATTACCTGGGTGAGTGAGATAGATAGGACAAGAAATGTTCAATTCCCACCAGGACATGTCTGTAGGCAGACCACCAATATAAAAGAATATTAACATTAGGATAAACTGCCATGATAATCATTAGCTACCTATTGTCATCTTTAAAATCTTTAAAATCTTTACATTTCATATTGTCCATCTATTTGGAAATGCTCTTTTTTTTTTGCTTTAATTTCTGCTTTTTGGATTTCGGTTAATTTTCTTTTTCTTCCTCCTGAAATGCTGAGCAAGCAAGTTCACAGGCAAGTACATGCAATATCAAAAAACCTACTATCTCAAGGCCTCAGCACAAAGTATAAAATATATCTTACACTTAATACTTTCTTTTTTTTGTGGTTTGATTACATGAAAATGTACAACATTGAGGAAAACCATGGGTTGACCACAAAATACTCTGCACACACATGTGTAAAACTGAAGTACAAAGGGTGGCAAAATCATAGGTTTAGTATGGCATATATGACAATGCTGTGTTTCCACACTAGGTGTTTAACAGTTTTCTATTGTTGTTTACAATGCAGCTATACAAAAAACCCCAAAACCCAAATAAACCAACAATAAATGGCAAAAACCCTCCAGCTGTGTCTCATGTGGTATTTTAGCACATACTGTGTAAAGAATATTCAGCATCTTAAAGTAAATTTAACCTGCAGCTAGCTGAGGGATTAAACATGACTGTTCTCAACTTGAATGACCCTTTCCCCTAAGTCAAGCTGCCCATTTAGCGCCCTTAATAAATACAGGGATAATTTAAACCATGTGGCCACAAATTGAAAACATGGGCTTTTGAACTATGTATTTTCTTTCTCATGTTGGAACTCCTCCCTGGAGACAGACTCAAGTCCCATGATCTTGTAAAAGACAAATCTGTGTATCTTTTTTATTAAGTGTTTTATGATATGTATTTTTTCAGCTCTGTTGCAGTGGATGCATCTGAAAGATGTATTCCATTGACAGTACACAATACCTCAAAGGCTCTTGATTCATTTATCAACTCAAACTAATAAAAGGAGGATAATATTTCCATGAAAAAGAATGGATTTTAAAAGCAGCTTGACAGCTTTGTAGAATACATCAATTAAGTGTAGAGAGAAATTGAAGGAAAAATGGGGATCCTACTTTCTTTGCTAGCATTAGGATTAATAAAAAAAACTTAATCTGTCCTTCAACAGGAAAGAAATAGAGTTCATTCCCAGCTTGCATACCTTGTGGTTGGAGCTGAAGAATGTTACACTCTAGTCTATATTCAACCACTGGTTTAAATTACAGCCTGTAGAAAATAATCTATCATTCACTTTAATTAATATCAACAATCATAGAGTCAGTTGGAAAAAAACCCCACACACAACAGAAAATGCTAATGCAAAATTAAAAATGTTTCTGTCCATTTTTTGTTCATAAAAAACATCAAAGAGTCTCATCTATTGGCAGCTTTGGTACTCCGTAACCTTAGGCTCCTTTCATGTGGATCCAAGGAAGGTTCACAACCATTTTTTTTCTCGTCGGTGGCCCATGAGACACATCTGGCCCCATCATTTCATCTGTGGTCAGAAGAGACACAAAGCGCTCTGCTAGACTGTTTTACCACAAACTCTTTTTACTACCTTATTCCCCTGAGACAAATCCTTGTGCCTGCCTTTCCTACCACTGTTTGGAGATTTATCCCTGTGGAAAAGTAGTGGCTGAAGTTCCTCTCCAGCACTAGGCCAGCAAAGTCAGCTTTCAGGGTTTGGTCTCAGATCCTGTTGGGTGCCTTTTCCAGGTCTCCTCCTGTTAAAATTGGTGATGTCAAGACAAGGGATCTTCTCCTACAGGTGAAATATTCTTGTCCTCATCTGAAAGGTCCAGATGTAGCTGAAAACAGAGTGTAGGAAACAAAAAAAANAAAAAAAAAAAAAAAAAAGCAAAGGAAGATGTTTTCCTCTGCAGATCTTATGTGCAAGCACTTGAATGTAGCTGAAAGGTTCAACATGACACAGCAGAGAACAAATGTGCCCTCTGAGGATTCAGTGGGCAGGTCTGTGAATCTCCAGCTGAGTGTGTGCTGTGTTGGACTGCTAGGCTGGTGCCAGTGATCATTTGTATTACTTAGAAACTTGTCTTCATATTGTCAGCTTGGAATCTGTAAAGGCCTTGGATCAACAATGCATCTCTTCTACCAATGGTTTGCTGGAACAAACTGAGTAAAATTAGGGCACAGTATACCAAGAGCTTGTGGTAAAGGATTTGGTTTTGGCTCATAAGGTAAAGAAATTGTGAAGACAACATTTTATGAGCTATATTCGACCTGAACAGCGACATTCATTTCTGTTTTGTAATTCTACCACAGTACCAGAAACTTTATAAAGCTTCTCTGCAAAATGCAACTCTGCAGCATGGTTTACTGAAATGTAGCCAATTTATAGTAATTGCCCACACTGAAAAGATTCTTTTTGCAACTATTCTTCTAACCCCTAACAATACACTGAATGTACTATGACTATACAGTCATGTCAATACTGTATCCCACATCCCCTATCATTGAAAGAGTTGTTCACAGCGTATTTCTTGCATTTCTTCGTATCTTCTTTTTCCTGATGGTATAGGATGAGAAAGGAGAAGTTTGCATCTTCAGATTTTAAAAAGAGGTTCTGCAGGATCTGATGCATCTAGTTCCTAGCTCTGCAATGTCCCAAGGCTCTGCAGAGTGGTGCAAGTAACAGTCCTGCTCACTCCTGGGAAGATAACAGCTGGGGTGTCCAGTATTGTTTGTTTGGGTTATTGTGTAGAGCCACAAGTTCAGCGAGAAATCTGCTCTCAGTGTATACTCATCTTTCTAGATTTAAGTTTTTGGAGACTGGTGGGGTAGAGGTTGACTGAGTTTCCTAGGGAATCTCTTTTTTCACAAGGTTCAAAAATGATAACTGACAATTCTGGTTGACTAGCCAGGAACTTAGTTCATACATTTCCCTTTTATTTTCTTCATGGTTTATTGCTTAAAATTTTAAGATTGGACATTCATTGCAATAATTTTTGTGAGCATTCCTTGCTTTGTGCATTGCCCTCTAGTCCCATTCCCAATGCCAGTGTGCTGCATTTTTCCTCAGGAAGAAAAGTAGAAGAAGTAACTGCATGAGTTAGCTCACTCCTACAACCCCTTGTTTCATACTTTTATGCCTCTAGCAGAAGAGTGACCCCATGCAGTTTGCTGGCAACTGGAATCTCTGCTCAAGTGTCAGATTTACATCATCTCCATGGCATCAGGAAAACTTTGGAATATGATAGCAAGGGACAGGAAGGTTGTCTTACCTCTGTCTGAAGGGCTGCCAAATGAAAAAACCCCAATGTTGCATACTCTTAAGTTACACGTATAATATGGATCATTCTAGTTCAGCACTTTGCTGAATGGGGCCCTTTCTGAGCTTCTAAAATTGCGTGTTTTCTGCCGGTGCTTTCTCTTGGCCTTGCCTCTGCATTTGTCTTTCTTTCATTTTAGTCCTGCTTATGTACCTGAGGAATACCTACTGTCAACAATTAAAAAGAGAGATGTTGATGGCTGCAATTGATTGAGTGTCATCTGCTAGTTACTGAAGTTTAAGTTACCATTTCTAGCAAATTGTCCAACTTTGAAATGGAGGTTTGTCTTGATTTAGTTTATTCCTTATGGTATCAAAATGTGGTGACAGCTTTAAAAAGAAAAATAACATAGTGCTTCAGGGAGCAAAACCAGAGTACAGCATTTTTAATGGTTTTAATTATATTACAGCACTGTTGATCTTTTTTTCTTAAGTATTCACTCCTCATATATTTCTTTTGTTTGTAGCCAGCTGACAAGGGGAAGCTCTTATTCCCTCTTCATATTATTATGTTCAGCTTTTCAAATTCCAGTTGGAAACATTTTGTTTATCAGAGCTATATGAAGAGTTGCTAAGTGGATCTTCATTAGCTTCAGCTTTTGGAAGAGCCATTTGGTTAAAGCAAAAGCACATCACTCCTCTTTTTCTATGCTCCCACATTGATTGTACCAGTAGAAACTTTTTGCCTGTATGCAGAGGAGAGACGACATCAGGATTCATGCAAGGAAACACTGTGGAGTGAAACATTTCTGTTTATGAGCAGTGATAACAATGAAATAGTTGAGCAAGAGCCAGAGTAGCCATATGTGCATGGACTGCATTGCTGCTTTCAGGGCATACAAGAGACCTTCCAGTGTCAATACCTGTACGATAACTTTTCCACCCTGACCACCTTGGAACAGGTGACATCTGCTGGCCTGAGACTCTGCCATAAATACAGGGGATGGGAAAGTGATTTAGACAGGACTCTGCTTGGGATGGAGGATTCCACTTACATGAACTTGGGCACAGGGTTGTTCCTTGAAAGGAGAAAAATGGTATAAAATTATGTCTTCAAGGGAGCATTCTGAACCTATATGAAACTTTCAGCCAGCTCCTATTGGAACCTTCAAAAGGTCTTCTGACTCTGCAGCCTTCGGAAACCTGCCTTGAGCTTTGTGCCCAAGGAAACCTTCAGTACAGCTGCCGGTTCTGACAATGTATCTATGGTAGGGAATTGACAGGAAGAGGAGCTTATTTTTTTCACCTGGTTTTGAGTAAGGTCAGGCAAGAGCCAATAAAACCAAAGGGTGAGGGTAATTAGTTTGGTCTTTTCCAGGGAACTCCATCATTTTGCCACCTCTAGCGTTGAAAATTATTCTGTGGGTGAAATACTGCCAAGAAAATGCCAAGTGCAAGTTATGCATCAGGATTTCTAGGCCAGGTCTTTAAATGTTACCTATCTATCTCATCTTTATGTATTTATTAGCATAGTTGAATGCTTTAAAGGTAAAAGAAATGACCAGTCAATTGCAGATAAAAAAAATGAGCAGTCAATTGCAAAAAAATAAAAAAAGTCTTCATTTTCATAGCTGGTAAATCTATCCCTTCTTATACCTCTATTCTCTCAGACTGTTTTGTGGTTTGGAGCTGAAGAGTCATATGTGATTTTAAAATCTTCTTTAAGAAGTTTAATCCTCACAGTTGTAACAACATACAACAGATTCATACAAGGACAGTAAAATCCATGGGGTAGACTGCCAGGAAACTGGAGACATGCCATCACTGAAAGTTGTCATCATTGAACTGACAAATCTTAAGGGAATTTCTTGTTTCACTTGAACTTGCCCTAGTGCAAGGAAACAGACTGGATGATCTCTTGAGATCCACCCTATCCCTACACTCCGTGATCTTATCTTGGATTTGCTAGTGGCAGTGTAGCCTTTGCTATTATTTTCTGCTGTGCCAAGTAACATAGCAACCTTTGTAAAATTAAGCTTTTACTTCATTAAGCAGACATCCTTATGGGAACCCAAAAGACAGTAACAAGAGGTTAAAAAACATAACCTACAAAGAAAGGTTGATAGAATGGTGTTTGTTTTTCTGGAGGAGAAGAGACAAAGGGGGATGTGATATATTTTCCAGAATGCAAAGACTGCAACATGGAGGCCAGTGAATAAAATGGTCCCCTGTAGCTGTCAGGAAAAGGTCAACAGGAATTTAGCTTCATTTGCAGCAAAGAATATTTGGGTTCCGTGTTGCAAAGCAAATTCCCAAATTGGAGAGTGATGAAACACAGTCTGCTTAGGGAGGCTGTGGCTCTCCCCTCTGCTTGCCTCAAGAGCAGGTGGGAATAACATCTGTCTGGGGTCATACACTCCTTATTGCTGCAGCAGTGTGGTGGAACAGATGAAGCTGAGCCTTCTCCAGTATTCTGTCGACAAAAAAAACCCAGGATCCGTGAGTGAAATGTTACCACTGATGACTCAGTGTCACACAGAATGTGACTCCCCAAAATCCTGGTCCAATAGCTCCTCGAGTCAGCTACAATGCTTGGTAAAACAATGTCCTCTGGTCTCCTGGCTGGCGGCCACCAGGATTCCTTGGGATGTAGAAAGCTGAGTCTGTCAGGGCATTTTGAGGGATCATGGTAGATGCTTCCTCTGTTCTCTCTCCTGATGAGTGCATCTGATCACTTTTAGAGATGGGATACTAAGCCAGACAAGGCTTTAGTTCTACCACGTATAACCACACTTTATTCTTACCCTGATTGTGTTCTGAACCCTGAAGAAGAACCACAAAAGAGCAATACAAGTGTTTCATTTTGTGGATGTCTGAGACAAGCTTGTTCCTTCCCATCTATTCCTTCCTGAGAGCTTTTTAATTCCCACCTCACCCATTTTTGACACTAAGGCAAAGAGATACAGCAGCATAGGATGTGGGGATCCAGATCCTGCCCAAACTGATGGGAAGTTCCTCCTGGCTTCCCCAGGAGAGTGAAAGCCATCAGGTACTGCCTTGGCCAGCTTTCTTTTGTCATTAAAATTTACTGGAAATATAGCTTATGTACAGATACCAGCATTTGAGAATCTAGGATTTATTTCTTCTAATGATCACTTCAGTGAAATAGTCATAACACTGAAAAGCTGAATCCCCATGTTCCCTGGGGTAATAAAAGCACCTTACATAGACTTCCTAGTCAGGCACTACCTTATTTGCAACAATGAACTCCCTTCAACTATTCAAATCCCAATAAACTATTCACTTTGGAATATGGATCCCACTAAACACGTGCCAGTAAGAATGATCTAGGGGAAGAGCAGCATCTTGTACAGTGCTCATGGCATGCAAACATATTGGTACATGCAGAGAAACGCTAACTCAACACAGCAGGGCCTCAGCTGCTCAGGTGTTTGTAGGTCTCAAGGACTTCTTTTTCTCAGTACTACTCAGTTCAGCTGCAGCTGAATTTCACTCAAAATGACACCCCAGCATGTCCTGTTTAAGCCACAGCAGCAGCAAGGCAGGACAGATAGCCCTATGAGGAGGTCACCCCAAAGGACAAATGTGCCTAACCCCTGGAACCAGTTTCTGGCACCCAAATAAAGGGACTGAAGCAGGGATTTGAGCAGGCAGCACTGCCTGAAAGGAACAACGTCAGGCAGGGGACCCACGGGGTGAGAGAGGCACGGAGGGAACGTCAGGCTGCATAATGTCTCTCTTGAGAGTACTGATGGTAGCACATCCACTCTGGAGCCTGTGTGGACCTGATCTCAAAGGAGTCTTTGTTACAAGGGTTTTGCAAAACAGCTGTGTATTTTTTAAGTTTTCATTATTACAGTGTTTTGCAAAGACTTCTTGCAAAACTTCCCTGTTCTGTAGAAAGAAGCTTGGCAGGCCAGGAGGCTGAAATGCCAGAGCCAGGTTTCAGCAGGGGCTGCAGCAGCTGACACGGAGCCTGCTGGCTAATGATTCTGAGCCATACCAGCTCTGAATGAAAACTAGGGTTAATTTTAAGCTAATTCTCTGCTGAATGTTCCTATTGGTCTGGCCACAGGGAGCTGTCTGCAGATCATTTTAGTCTTGTCACTTTCTTTAATGTTTCTGTGTCTGATTTTAGAATACAGCACACCCTGCTTTTCAAGTTCAAAATCTATTCTGAATTAATTTGCACACTAGGCAGTGAGAAGACCTCACTATGGCTAATGACTGATGATGCCAGTATTTATAATCCAAGGGGTATTTCTTTCTTGCATTCCTTTGCACACTCTGACCTACCTCCTGCAATAACAATTTAGTAGTTCAATTCAACTTCAAATGGGGAATGAAATCAGAAACCAAACAAGAATACTTTGTGCATTTTATCAAATGTGATTTGTGATATTTTACTTTACTTAGTTTCATATCTACACTTTCGTAACCTTTTTAACTCTTTCCCTCTTTCCCACACCCTGACAGCTCTGGTTCATTTAATCTCTAAAATTTCCCAAACTTGTGAAGTAAAAATACAAATTTTAACCCATACAACAAATTTCCAATCCTGACAGCCATGGGGGACTGGGTTTTAAAAAAAGGCCAGTTTTGCTGTTGGGTAGAGAACAGACCTTTCACATGCTGTAATAGGAACTAATAGAAAAACAATAGCAACAAAAATAACAAGAAGATTTGGGTCAGTTCTATCCCACGGCTACACCCTTGTGGCCCCTGGATATTTGTTCTCTGTTCTGTTCCCAAGTTAAGTGCTGAAAGCCTTAATGTGCCCACATAACTTCAGAGAGAGAGCAGGCCAACCTTGCCAAGATTTGTCCCTCTGATCTAATTTGGATACTCTGCTACCGTCTGCTCAGTGAAGAGTGTCTCTGGATGGACAGGCTCTGCCTCTGCACGCTGCACTGGGAAAGGAGATATTCCAGCCTGTTCTGACTCCTCTCAGTCCCTCCTGTGCACAATCAGGCAAAAGACCTGCCATTCCTCTGGAATCGATTCAAGCCACCCAATCAACAAAAGTAGTTCACAAAGTCTTTGACTGAATTCACCCACCCTGTTTTTAATAATGCGGCAGGAACAGGACATTATTAAAACCTGGCTCTGGACCCTTCTTGAGGCCTTATGCTGATTACCACTGGGATGGCTTCGGGAATTGGCTCAGAACTGCTGTGTGGGATAGAAAGTTGTCATCAGTCTTTCTCCTTTGACACTGTCTCTTTGAAGGGGGTGACAACAAGGTGCTCCATCCTGCTGTGGGTGCTACTGTGCTCGTAGGCAAGCGGCTGCACAGGCACCTCCTGCAGCACCTCGGGCCTTGGGCTATGGGCATGGGGGTGGCAGATTGTGTACTGGTATTTTGCAAAGCCAAAGCCTCTTTCCGTGTTAAGGGGTGCCTTGAAATGTGGAGAAACTCCTTTTTCTCCCACATGTCCAAGCTCCTTGAGGTTGACACCCTCCATGCCACTCCCTTGGTCAGATGCTTTCAGGAGCATCTCCTTCTCTGTCTTCTTCACTCTGCAAATATTATCTTGTGAGCCTTGCAACATGTGACCCTTGCCACATGTTGTTTTCAAGACTTTTTAGGGTCTTTTATATAACCATCCCTTGTTCTTTGTACCTGGATTTCTTCCAAGCGTTTCTCTATTGGCTTGCAGCTTTCATAACAATATTTCCAGTTGTCTCCCACTGGGACACTAGGCCTCTCCCATCTCATTCACAAAGGAGTTTTCTGAAGTCCCAGTCTTTTTGGTTGGTTGATATTCCAATCTGTAGTTTTTCTTTTCCAAAGCCTGCTGTGTTGTCATTGCAGCTCACCTTTTTCCTTTAGTTTCTTATCAGGAGAAAGCTGTCTTTCACCCTAACTATTACCAGGTAATGCTTTGGTCCCTTTGGGGCTCTCATAGACGGCAAGATATTTTTGTGTCCTCAATCTATATCTTTAAAGTTATCTTTCTGAAGTTGCTTTTCCTCTAGACTCCCATGTGCCACTGTGAATGCTCATACAAGAAGACATTCACTCTCAGACTTCCTTTCTGAGACTTGGAGAGGGGTGCTTTTCATGCTATCCTTTTCCTTGTGCCCCTTGGAAAGTGTGGTCATTTCATGCATGTATGGGATTTGATCGCACTCCTCAATACCTGTGGGACTCCGGGACTTTTCATGACACCATGGGCAAGAGTCAAGGCTCGTTTGAGCATGGATACAAGGAACAAACCCCACTGCCTGGTGGATTTACTACCTCTAATTTTCTTCTTTCCTTAATACAAGCAGGTAGCTGTTATGAGCAGTTTTCTCACTTACACTGAGTAGCTGTATTCACCTAATTTTTCTCCTGGGACTAGATTGGACCCTCACCCCAAGTCAGGATAAAATGACCAGTTTTTTCATTCTGTGTTCTCCCACCCATAAAGCCCTTCTATTTCTGCATTGCACTGTGTGCACAGCTCACATCAAGCTGCTGTGACCTCAGAGAAGTGGTTTCAAGGCAGATGAATTGTATCTTTGCCCTGAGACAGTCTCATGACAGCCTAGACCTGAAGCAATGCTGACACAGCAGTCATGAGCAATAATTTGCCCTGACAGAGTACAAGTTGCTCAAGTAAATTTTACCCTGATTTAGGTAACAAGACAGCGGCAGGTGTGGCAGAAGGGATCTGCTACCTGAATACTTCAGGCTCCTGAAGGGTTCTGCAAACGATGCTCCTGCTATTCACTTCTCCTTCTGCTATTACCTGACCCATCTACAGTGCATGTTCCTGTGCTGGAGCCACCTCATCTAGGAAAATCCTGCTTTGGCTCAGCTTCGGCTTGCAGACCTTGAGTTAGGAATTAATTTGCTGCAGGTTATCAGGGCTTGTGTTGTACAAAACCCTGGTTTCTATGCCCTTAAACCTCTGTGAGAGCACACCATCAACTTTCTTCTCCCTGTTGTGTCCAGTTCCTCTTAAAATGCTCTTTTGCAATTATCTTAACTCAGGAAGAAGAGGGCATGTCCTCAGCAGAGGCAGCTGTCAGGATCTTGTTTCAAATGTCCTTTTAGGACTCAAATCTGGGAAGTAATAATGGCTTTTGAAAACATTTAAAGCATTTGAGCACCCCCTCCATGCACAGCCCCACCAGCCAAAACACTTGACTGTCCAAGCTGCAAGATATGCTAAGGCCAACTCCTTCCTCCACCCCAACATAGCCAAACCTTCAGCTTAATCCTGAAGCCACTTGGAGCTGAGAGCAGAGAAATTGTGGGGCAGCCTCTTCCAGCTCTCCATTTATACCAATGGAAGAAAAGGCGGCTCCCTCGAGAGAGGCCCCCAAGGAGCTTCTTGCATTATACAAGGAGTCATGAAACTCCAGGAGCCTGGGGAGCCTTCAGGAGGATGAAAGCAATGCATGTCCAAACCACAGCTGTCCCCTCTTCTGCCTTTGTTCTGGCTGTACTGACTGTGGGCTCTGAGGTGGCAGGCAGTTTGCCACTCTCCAGATGGACTTGCTGCTGCCTCTATTTTTCTCCTTTTCTTTCTTTCCTTTTTTCCCCCTTCTTTTATTTTTTCTTTTTCTTTTCTTTTTCTTTTCTTTACCACAGGCTAAATCATGATTACAGGGAAGTCAGTGGCAAAACTGTCATCTGTTTCTTGGGACCCAGGTATGGCCGTGTGTAAATGAATTGTGATAAAATGGCAAATGGGTTGTGGCAGAATATTTGTACCACAGCAGATAGATGAAAACTTGAATCATCTCCCATAATTTTGGCTGCTGTAGTAGCTGGACTAACATTGAATCCTCTGAATGCTGGCTGAAATATCTATGCTCTTAAGATTGTGCTGAAGCACCCAAATACATCTTTTCCCCTAAGAGTTTGTATGCAGCCCAATGTGTTAAGGTCAAGATCCACACTCCAGAGAGAAGCAGATGGTCTCCTGAGTGATGTGTTTTCACTCACTGAGCATGAATATGAAAAAGCCTTCTTTTCCAAGCATATGAAAGTCAGTAATGCAGAACAGTCTCAGGGAATCTTAATATGTGAATAAACGTGTGTTACAAGAGTTTATTTTGGTCTTTGTCCTCACTATGGATTCCTAAGCTTAAATGATACCCGAATACTATGTATCATTGTTTTTATTGACTTGGTTCAAGCATCAGAGCCATGCCAAAATACTGTTACAATTTGTTTAGATTTACAGTAATTCTGACCTTCAAAATGAACTAAACAAAAGCAATTCTGGAGTCAGTAAATGTTCACTTTTCAGAAGTATTTATAAATTATAGATACCAAACACCCTGTATGAATGCACTTATGGTATTGCAGAGCTTTATTGCTGGGCCAATGGAGTGAAGACAGTTGGGAACTCTCTGTATACAAATGATGTTGAATTTTAAAGGCCAATCCTGCTCTCTCTTTGCATCGTGCACTCTTTAGCAAAGAGTCTCAGGTGAAGGCACCAGCTAAGGACCATCCCCACCCTTCACATCCCACAAGGAACAACACGCCATATCCAAACCTGTTCCCCTCTCTATACCTCCTTTGCCATCAGGCAGTTTGAAGGCCTGTGCCCTCCATGGCCTTTCTTCCCCCACCCCTGATCCATGCACAAAGGGGGCAACAGTGGGACAAGTTACCCCATCACCTAACTTGTTGGAACCCTGACAGGTCTTTAAGTCCTGGCCAAGGGCAGAGTCATCTGGGTGGTTTCTCTGAGTTCAGGCTGCATAGAGAGGCCAGTATCTGCTGCTTCTTCCCAAAATAGCTGTGTTTAAGAGGACAGGGAGGAATGTCAAAATGTTTTTAATAACCAACACAACATTTGGAGCATTTATTTCAAGTCTTATTGAGCCAGTGGAAAGAGACCCATGGATTTCAGTGGGATTTGTATGAGACTTTAAAACTGATTGTATATCTAAGAGGGTACAAACAGAAAATTTAGGGAAAAGGCTCTTAAGCGGTTTTTTCCCCCTAAGCCTTCACCTGTACCAGCTGTTGGAAAACATCTTGCCAAACATCCTCTCTCATCATGCTCACTACAGAAATTTCCTGAGCTTGTCCAGCCAACCAAAACATTAATTTCTACTAAGACACACAGAACCCCCCACCTTTCTTGCCAGCTCAAGTAACATTAAACGTTTTATTCAAACACAGAAAAACATGGAGATTCGGAGCTGAGACTGCTGCTTCTCTATGAGCTCTGTGTATTTTTAATGTTTCTGGCTAAAGATATGAGGTAGGGAAGGAATGGAAGTGAGAACAGTGAATTCCATGTTGAAGGAGTCATATGGAGGTTTTTAACAGCATTTTAAAGTGCACCTGAAAAATTTACTATTGCGTCCATTTTGTGTGTGGAAAATTGCATGATTGTGCAACCTCTTTGTGTACAACAAAGAAATAACTGCAAATGTCTGTGTAAAATGTCATCTCTCTGTTCATTCACCCACTTGCCAAATGCAAATAGACATGTCTGCAAGTTCTGCAAAAGGGCTGTGTAGGAGTCTGTGTTGAAAATACGTCCTTTCACGGTCTTTAGATGTTTCCTCAGTTTTGTTCTATCTGCTTATTTCCCACCAACCTCTAAGCCATGTAATGAGGGTAAAAGAAACCCTCTGACAGTCTGAGGCACCCCCATAATCAACAGTTCATTGGTTTTTAAGAGTATTAAGGCCCAGAAATGAATCCTGCAAGAAACTTTATCTGGGAGCTGACTGACTGATGGATGGAGCAGACCACAATGGTAGGCATTTAAAAACCCAGCTGGCTGTGCCACACTCGCACTCTTGAGTATGAGCAGAATGTATTGTACCTCCCCTGAAAACTCTTAAACCACACTTACTCCTTTATGAAGTTTGATAAACGGGTCCCATGTTATGCCTCCCCGAGGCTCTAACCCACTGATTGTCTGCCATATTATTTTTGTGGCTTTTTTTTTTTTTTGAGGGACATAAATGTTTGCTGTTGCCAGTATGCACTAACAGTATTGGCTGAAAATTGATGTTAGAACATTGTTTTGCTTTGAAAAAGGGGAAGAAATCCTACAAAAATTACAAATTTCTCTTTGGTTTGCTTCTCTGGAAATTGTTGCTAGATTTCTACCCTAAGCCTGCTTTTAATTTCTTTTGACTCATAATTTATTTGTCTCTAAAGAAAAGGGGTTCCCAGAGATTGTTTGCCTGGTACATGTATTATAGCAGAGGCCACAATGTATGGGGTTAGAAGAGAAATCTTATTAGTCATCTTCTTTTTTATTCTGATTCTGACTCACTTGTTGATTTGGAGTACATGTTGTTTTTTGGGGTTTTTTTCACCAAGTAAGACTTATTTCCCTTTATTCCTAATGAAATGAGCTTAGGCTAGTGATTATGACCGTAGTTTGACCTGTCAGACCATTAAATATGCCACTCAGGCCCTGTTCAGATCCTCAGACTCTCTAGCACTGATCCCAGCTCCCTGCATCCCAAAGCTGGGAAGCTGGGTGTTAAAGGATGGGTCTCCCAGAAGCCAGTATGATGAAGGAGATGGTAGATCATGAGACACTTTAAGCCATGATTGTGTTTTGGACCCTTCCACTGAAATGTTCTCCTGCCCTGGGGTAAAGGCTGAGAGGCAATTTTGTGATCTGGAAACTGTGGTTTGGGTGTACCTTGAGGAAGTGGGCTGGGATGTAGACATTTGATCTCACTTATAGGCTTGTAGGACCATTCCTCTTCCACTGTCAGCCAGCATCAGCTACATCTCAGATACTCCAGCAAGCATTCAAAAGCCTACCCTGGTGGACATGCCATGGTTCAGTTGTTCCTGTACGATCTCCCTTTAGCATTAGAAAGTGTTTCCTGATCTCTAACTTCAGTCTGCCTCCCTTTATGTCTGTCTTTTGTCATCCTGTGTGTAAAGGCAGAAAGTCCTCTCAACTTTATAATTTTTTTAAAATAATTTTATTAAATCATTTTCTATTTCAATTTTCTCCTGCATTGTGTTTCTAGACATTTAGTTAGCCCTTTTGCTGTTCTTTCAACTTAGCACAGCTGAATCACATCTTTCTGGGAGAGCAGTTTACCAGACTGCACACAGACACTCACAGGCACTTTGCAGGGGTGAAAATTGGTTATGTTTCACAGGGTGCAACTCTGTTTATACATTGCTTATCTGGGGCTACCCTCTTCTACAACAACACAAAGTTGCTGTTCAGCTTGTGATCCTCTGGATGGTTTTCTGCAGGGCTGCTGGCCAGGAAGCTGTTCCATCCTGCAGTATACAGTCAGTTATTGCCCATGTGAGGAAGGATCTGCAAGCTTGTTTCCAGAGAGTATGTTTTCCTAATAGACCTTAAAAATATTGGTTTCCCAAGATCATTTTGAATTCTAATCTTGTCTTCCAAACTCCTGACAGTCCTTCCCTGCTGGCTGCCATCTGTATAGCCTCTCTGTTCCATCGTCTGGGGCATGAATAAAAATATTGAATATGACTAAATCTGGGAGAGCCTGTGCCACACCTATCCCATATGTCCCTCCACTTTGACAATACAATATCCTTTCAGTACAAACCTCCTGCACCACCATGTCTTCCTCTGGATTACACCTCACCAAAGCTGACTTCAATGACTGTTTTCCTCATTGGGATGAAAACTAAAGTGAAAAGCGGATGTTCAATTCCTTTCCTTTCTCCGTGCTCATATTTATTTTTATTAAATAATTATTTGCTGTGATAATGAATTCTGAGATAAATAATTATTAGGCATGTCATTTATTTGGAGGTAGACATGCCATTTGTCCTTTTTTGTCCTCTTGCCATAGCCAAGACGATCTCCTTCTGCAAGCAGAGCATAATAGTGTATCATACTAACACTAATGCAAATACATTAATACAGAAATTCCAGATGCACTTGATATCTTTAAATGAATTTTTCTGTGAGCCTTACCTAGTTATTTTTTTACCTGTTCTCTTGAGATTTTTGTTTCTGCCATTCCCTATTATTTTCTACAGCTTTTCCTCCTCCCTGCTGTGCCATGGTTTTTCTGCGGCCCTCTGCTTCCAGGGCTGTCTGAGCAGATAGCACCTTCCCTCCAGTAAAACTTTGTCTTCTGTGCTGGAGGCTTCCAGTCGTGCAATTTTACCCTTTTATAGCCTCCTAAAATCCTTCCTCAGGTTGATCTACTGTGGTCTCAACCTTGGGGAAAATGAGAGCATATTGAGCTATAATGCAGGGGGGATTGGGGTTCCCTGTACCTCTCTGGCCTCAGGGAGAGCCAGGGAGGAGGCATCCTCCCAGTGACAATGGCTCCAGAGAGGGGCTGAGTGCTGGGCTGGGCAACTCCTCAGCTGCAGAGACAATCTTGAATTTTGGGCTTGTTAAATTGCTCTGTCATTATGAAGGCATTGAAACAGCTCAGATCAAAAATCTACCCAGGCAGATTAGGACTGTGTCAGATGCTGAACTCCTCAAAAGTGCTAATACCTTGCTGCGCTTTTATGTGGTTTAAGTTGTGCATTTGTTTTGGAGCCAGCAGACAGTGCCAGAAAAGAAGATGAAGCAACCTTTGCCAGTCGTCCCTTTGTAAACCTACATTGCACAGTGGGAAGCAGGAGAATTTACTTTAACTAAAGCCAAGTCAGTGGTTTAATCTTTGTAAACATGTCTTAAGTGCTCTGCCTCTTATCTTTATGCCATGGCTTTTGTACCAAAAAAATAAAGGTAGAAAGCTGTTCAGCCAGAAATATCACAGTTCTGACATGAACACTGGTCATCAATCACTTTCCTGTGGAGCTCTGTGAGTGCGTGTGTGTGTGACAGTGAGCCTGAGTGTGCTCCTGAGTTGTTGAATCAGCAACTGGTGGCCTACAGTGCAAACACAGCCTGCTCCTGCGAGGGCCAGAAGAGAGAGAGAAGAGAAAGAGAGAAAGCAAGAAAGTGAGAAAGCAAGAAAGCAAGAGAGAAAGCAAGAAAGAAAGCAAGAAAGAAAGCAAGAAGAAAACAAGAAAGAAAACAAGAAAGAAAAAGAGCGAAAGAGCGAAAGAGAGAAAGAGTGAAAGAGAGAAAGAAAGAGAGAAAGAGTGAAAGAGAGAAAGAAAGAGAGAAAGAGAGAAAGAAAGAGAAAGAAAGAAAGAGAAAGAGAGAAAGAAAGAGAGAGAAAGAGAGAAAGAGAGAGAGAAAGAGAGAGAGAGA
>VZDJ01006585.1:1902512-1914722 GCA_008694505.1 Cyanoderma ruficeps | reverse complement strand
TAAATAGTTAAAAGGGAAAAATCCTCTTAACAACAAAATCTGAATTCTCCTGGGTTGGCTGGAAAAGTTTTCCAAGGAGGAAAAGGTCTTGTAGACATTGGGCATGCTGCAAGATAAACTCAAAATTGGAAAACTGTCTGGTTGTCTATGTAAGTGTACATACCTGTTTGTTTGCAGAAATCAGACTGATGTTTTAAAATGCTGTTCTTTTTAAAAAATGAAATCATTATGTAAGACCTGTTTAATACTTTTTTCAGGCTTTGTGGTATAGGTGAGCATTGCAGATGCTGGCAGTGTGCTAAAAGTAGGTGTGAGAAATGGCAATTTAGAAACTCATCTTTTCATGTAAGTCTTTTGAAATAATATGTCCCCTCTATCCCATGCAGATTTACATTAAGATAGTCTTTTAGACTATGTATCACTCCTCACCACAGCACAAATCATGAAACGCAGAATATTGGGAAATTTTAGGCACAAAATAATACCAATTTTTGCAGCACCGAATAACTGGAATTCTAAAATGGAACTGAGGGAATGCCATGCAATGTTGGTGGACCAGAGAAAGCTAACAGTGAATCCCTTCAACCCTAAGTGAGCTCCAGGACTTGTTATGCCTATATTTATATGAAACAGTTGTGTTTGCCTCATATCTCTGTGCTGTGCAGACAAAGACACCCAGGAGACATTTTTCTCAAGTGCATCTTCCTTTTTAATCCTTTTTGTTACATTGATAACAATAAAGGGCAAACTGGGTGCAGTGTGCATTAAACCTTCATTTTAACCAGAAGCTTTGTGGTGTCCCAGCAGACAGACTCCTTTGGTTTTGGCATCAGAGGAAATCCCGTTACGCAAACAGTGAGCCTGTGAGTCCTCTGAATCCCTGCTGAAGGAAGGTACTGAGTGATGGTGACATGCCATGGGCTGCTGAAGGTGCTACTTCTATTAAAGTCTGTAAAATATTACAGGACTGGTGTTCAGAGGCACCAGCAGGATGTCTCCTCAGAATATAGACAGCTGTGCAAAGAAGCTGGGCTGTTTTCTTGACCTGTTTTGTTGCCAGGGTTTTTATCTTTTGCGTAGCTTGACTTTCTGAAATAGTTCAAACTTTCTCTACTAAATAAAAGTGAGGTTATCGTTGCAAATGTTACAGACAACAGACAAGGTTTCAGTGCTATGTTCAACTAGGAAATCTCCTACATTAGATTTGTCTTTACTACAGCAGAAAGACTAAATAAAAAATGAGCAATTAGCAATGGCATGGGTATAGCTTATGACAGTGGAATTATATTTATTGTTATCCAAACAGAATGAAATCTGAGCCAATAAAGGATATTAATTGTGCTTTAATGAAAAAAAAATCAGTTTATCTAAAAACAATGCTGGGAGAAATTCAACTGGGAGAAAGACTTTATTAACAGAGAAAATCGGAACGATGATTGAGAATCATTGGATAATACTTAAGGAGATCCCCAAAAAAGCCCTATCCAGCAAAAGAATCTGCATTCATTAAATGCCCTGCTGCAGAAGGGAAGTAAAACTTCTCATGCATATGTGTACTTGGATCCCAGGAGAAAATGCAAAAATCTCTCAATGTCAATACATGTAAATTAGAAGGCAGATTTGGAGAAAATTGATGAAAGGGGAAACAGGTCACAAGGATGTGCAAAACTGAGAAAAATTGCCTGTTGAGGAGTATTTTCTGGTGTTTTGGGGATTTTATTTTAGTATTTCCAGAATAAAGAACAATAAAAATGACATGTGTCCATTATGAGATGAAAATAGGAAAACTGCCAATAGGCAAAAATGTTAAAGAGAGGCTTATTCTGTTGTATTTTTGTCTTCAGTCCAGGGAAAAAACCCCAAACCCTAATAATTTATTCATGTCAACCAATAGTAATCACATAGTTTTTGTTCTAGTTGTAACTAAAGAGGAGGTTAAACAGCAGATAATAAAGTCAGGCAAGGATTCAAGTAACCTGTATCCAGCAATCTAAAAAAAAGAGCATGCCTAAGAAAATAAATCTTAGCACACTGGGGAAGTTCCAGATGCCTGGGAGAAAGCTAGCATGATAAATGGCATGAACCAGATAATTTGTAGACCTATCAGCCTGATGGGGATCCTGGAAAGAGGAGGTGGTGCTGCATAACATTGTTATCAGGCAGCAAGTGTGATGCAGAATCAACGGGGAATGTGCCAGATGCACCAAAAATAGGTCAACTTCTGGTCCCAAATTCTCTTCTCCAGGGGTATGTTTATCATCTAAAGATGTTTCTGTTATACATGTGTTTCTGTGAATCATGGAAGAGACAATCGTGGGAGAAAGGAAGCAGGTGGGAATTAGGGATCTCACATTGGTCTTGATGCTCTTCAGACTCTTCACAAAAAAAGCACAAAAATATGCAGGACTGAAAAACGTACCTGGGAGAGGTCTAAAGGGACCAGGAAACCAGAAGGTGGTCTGATTACAACCTAGAGCTACCTATATGCTAACAGACAACTGGAGAGACTGTTTCAGTCTGGCAGACATATTAAACAAGATCCAGTGGCTAGGGTTGGAAATACATTTTTAATTAAAAATAATTTACTGTAAGAAAGTACTTCAACATCAGAACAACTCACAATGGATAAAAAACAATGTTTGTACTGGAAGCTTTTTCAGAAAAATCTGTTTTATTCCAACCATTGTCTTTGGATCTGAAGCACAAACTGATCTCACTAAATCCTGTGGTCCATGGAAAAAGAACATTGGCTTGAGCATCCTTGGTGAGTCCTGTCCTTGAAATCTATGACCAGAAGAGAAATAAAAGCAATGCTGCATGCTGAAGGATCTGCTCTGAGTCAAGTGTCTGGCAGAGGAGGCCCCACTCCTTGTGAAATAAATGATTTCTGAATCAAGGACATGTTTCATTCAGAAGAGTGTAGTCATTTAGGGTGAGTGTAACAGGTTGGCCATTCAAAAAAACCACAGTGCAGTAATCTAATGATAAAATCAGCAAACAGCACACTGGGAGAAGAATGGTTATTCACCATCTTCAATATCTTCTTTAGAAAATCACATTCAAATGTTTCCTTGGACTGGAAGAGATACTCTTTATTGCAGAGAATAGGTTTGTCGTTTTGGGAAAATGGGATGGAGGAGGAAATCTTATGGTATTTTTGCTTTGTTCCTTTCCAAGCTATTATATCTGTCTGTGAAAATACCACTGAGCAGTTGACAGTATCACTAATTCCCAACAGCACGAAAAGAAAAAAATAAAGCTTTAAAAATGAAGAAGCACAATGTAAGATAAAAGCCAGTTCAGAGAAAGGCCATCAGAGCTGCTGCCTCCAATGTGTCTTTGCTAAAGCAGCTCAAACTTGAAATTAAGCAGCAGTGGGGAACATCTGCAAGCCATCAAAGCTGATGCAAAGGTTGGTGAAAATCTTTGTGGCCTCTGTGATTCTTAGATACCAGCCAAATACAAACAAAAGCTTTTTTCTTTTGTGACATAGTATTGTGGCTTGAATCACACAGAGCCCTATTGTTGGGTTATTTTATCTTATTTCTTTTGCAGATTCAAGTGGGGAAACAGGCTTTAAGAGCTGTTGGGGCAGACCCTGTCTTAAATGAAGGCAAGTGAGGTGGCTGTCTTATCTCAGGCTCTTCTCTCACAGCCTTCTGTCAGTGGCTCTTTCTTCCCTCTCATTATCTTTCACGCAGAGATGTGACTGAAGATGAGGTGAGACCTCAGTGGGCTGAAAGTTTTTAGGACCAGAGGCAACCTCAGTGCAGATTTTAAGAACCTTTGAGGTTCTTGGTGAGGTCCTTAAAATCTATGACCTGCAGAGAAATAAAAGCTATGCTGTATGCTGAGTGATCCTCCCTGTGTCAGGCGTCTGACAGAGGAGGCCAGGGTGCCGCGAGGCTTGGGTAACCGTTTGGGTGTTTAAAGTACACTCAAGTTTAAACTACACCAGCAAGACTAATAGAGAGCTGATCTAGGATGTTAAACCTAGCTCTACAGTCCAGACACACCTTTTGTTTTTAGGGAAACCTAATCAGCCCAAATTCTCTTTTTTGCTAGTACTTTATTCTGTGTACTCTCAGCAAAACTGATTGATGGACATTAAATGAAATCAAGCCTTGCCTCTGCAAAGTAATTCCTTGTAGGGGCTGCCAAACCCAGCAGCCTTATTGAGGCAGGGCAACCACATCTTTGTGCCCCAGGACTGTCCCATGGAGGGGCTGAGCACACAGCCACCACAGGAGCACATCCACACTCACACGATGCACATACGCACATTGCCGGCCATACAGATCAGCACAGACAGAAATACACATACACAGGTGGCTCAAATGGGCCAATCATCTCCTGCTCTCTGGCAGTTCTAGGAAGTTCTAGGATTGGGAAATGTACACACACATGTAATGTGGGTGCCTCCACCCATGGGATTGGATTGTCAGCCTGCCTAGCAGGTGCCCCTGGACCCCAGTCTCTGCAAGCACTGGCAGCTGGGTGTGCAAAGCCCTGTGGCTGTGCTCCCACTCTAGGTCCCTTAAGTACAACTTCCCTTGCTCAGCCTGCAGAAGAGAAGACTCCAGGGAAGCATCATTGCAGCCTTAGAGAGTGCTTATACAAAAGATGAGGAAAAACTTTTTAGTAAGCCCTGTTGCAATAGGACAAAGGGCAATGGTTTTAAACTCAAAGAAGATTGATTTAGACTAGATACAAGGAAGAGTTTTACTGATACACTGTTTTTTACAGTGCGGGTGTTGAAACACTAGAACAGGTTGCCCAGGGAGGCAGTGGATGTAGACATTGAACGCCAGGCTTGATCGAGCTTTGAGCAGCATCATCTAGTTGAGGATACCCCTGCTCATTGCAGGTGGGTTGGATTAGATGACCTGTAAGGGTCCCTTCAAAACAAAAATTTTCTATGATTCTACCTATAATCAAGACTGAGCCATTTTAAAAATCAAAATTCCATCAAAAACTAAGTCATATCCAAGAGAAGCAGCAATAAAATCTCTGGCCATGCTAAGGTCAAAAGGAACTTTAAGGACTTTTGTTGAAAGCTTGAGTGCCATGTTTGGCTGAAAGAGATCATAAGAAACTCTTCCAATATTACCTTTTGCTCAACATCTGCTTTCTCAAGCAGAACAGGGGGACTAAAACAGAGCAAGAAAAGTTTCATGATGCTGATTGATCGGAGGCATTTCCCTCCTCTACTTCTTCATATCAGTCATAGACATAGTATTTAGCATTTTCCTTGGCATTCAAATTCTCAGTGGCTAACAATTCCCAAAAAGAAAAAGGAATGGACATTCTTAGCTGAAGTAGCATTGTCCAGCAAGTCAACCAAGTGATGTCTACAAGTCCAGATCAAAAGACAAACAACTATTGTTTTGTTTAAACTCCTAGTATTTCAGGGATTAAATTCAGTGCTTGGAATTGGCTTAGTTTTCTTCATTTCTTATTCTCCTCTCTCCAATTCTTTCCAACATTGGTCACAGTAGGAATTATTGAGATGGTCTTAGACACCAGTCATCACCCAGAAGAAATCCCAGTTTACTCTCTCTGGATGTTAGCAGCAGTTATTAATACCTACCTTTCCTGTAGTGGTTTTGGAGGGCTGTCAGATGGCTTTTGAATACTGTATTTACAGATCTTCCAAGAGTGGAGTACTTGTGCTAGTTTGCTAATGCTCTTGGCCCCTCGTGTGGCATCTTTAGTGCTCCTAATCTGTAGATGAAATGGAACCCAAGAGCATAATTTTACAAGATAGTTCCACAATACATTAGGAGCCGGACTTTCCCTTTGCTACAAGCCATTTAAGAACTACATTCTCATCATCTTTTCCACTTATTTCCCCTTCTGATGTAGCCAATATGTTGGAATCCTTTGTAAAAACATGTCATTTATACTTATGTAAGTATTTGCTATTGTAGACAACTTGCTTAGAGTTTACTGGCACCAACAAGAGCAAAGTATACAGCGGTAAATGGAAACTCATTTCTTGAGTCAGCTTAGAGCTTAGGGGCTTCGTGTTTGCTGTTTCCTAACTGTGAAAATTACATGGAAAGTTCTGCAGGTATCAGCATTTTGTGATAATCATTTCCATATAGCCAAATAGAGAAATTCGTAATTTTGGTTTCTACACTAGATTTTGCAGGCTTTTAGAGCAAACTGAGAGACCTCTGAACAATATCCTCCTACATTTACATCTCAAAGTGTAAAGCACTTGAGGGTGGTGACTCATAAAGTATTTCTTCCTTCCTCAGAGATCCAAGCTTGCAAATGGAAACAAGGTCTGTAATTCCAGTGAGGAAGCTGGCATGAGGGGTAGGAGGAGGTGTCAGGGCCCACACCACATTATGTGATGATGGATTGACGGGACCACATCAATGGGGCCTGAGAGCTGTGTGGCTCTCTGGGAAAGAGGAGGTGGCAGGAATGTCATTAGTTAACCCACCCATGGGGCAAGAAAGGCCTCATAGTCAATAAGCAACAGCCTGGAGGTGCCTGGAGGCTCACAGCTGAAGCCAGCAGGTGAACTTGGCTTCCTGATGGGAAATCTCCAGCCAGTGGAAAGTCACCAAAGCCCTCACCTGCTCCCCCAGTTAAATCAAAGTCAGAAGGTGTCATGCCACAACACAAACAGAAATAAAGTCTGGTTCAACCTGCAAGCTATTTATTTAAAAAAAAAAAAAAAAAAGGCTGGCCTTGCTAATACCATGTAGTTCTCTTTGCAGCTCCTGATAGTTTAAGTCTGGAAGAAATTACCAGACTGGTAGATTTCTGGAAGAAATCTAGTTGTGTTATAAGCTGAAGCCAGAGCACCTGCTTCTGCCTCTTTTGTCACCAGCCCTGTGGTAACTCCAGTGGTGAGAATCAGTCAGAGGGTTAGAGGAAACAGTTAGCATCTCCTCACAAATGCTAAAAGCAGTACCAAATGACATGTATGAATCATCCCATCTACTCTTACACAAGCTAGGATAAAAATGTAGCAGTCACACAAGCTGCAATAAACTGTCATGCTCTGAGACATAATGCATGTCTTAAAGTTAAACAGAAACTGTTCCATGGGCACGTCATTGCATAGTGGTACATTGTGTTTGCACCTTTCTTCGAAGCACCTGTGCTAGCAACAGTCAGCAGAAGAAAAGATTACAGAAGGCATTTGACTGATCTGAATGGCAATTTCTACCTCACCACAGTTTATATTCTCTTCCTCTTTCAGTGCTTTTTCTTTCACAATGCAGTCAGGGAATATTTATGTCCATGCTCTGAGAATGTGTCAAAAATGTCACTCAAAGTGAAGATGGTTCCATCCACTGTTAGGTTTGCCAGGTAAATAAATTGCTTTTTTAATGCTCATTTAATCAGAATGACTTCTCTGCTTCTCTGCTGCTCTATGTGAAGAAATGATGATGTCTTACTTTCAGAGAGTATATGAGTTCTTTTGTGTTTGATATATTCTTAGTTTTGCAAGGTACTGCTCCTTTTGTTTTGCCTCCTGCAACCATATTCAGAAGACTATCTTTTCAAACGTAGCATTTAACATATTACAGTGGTACAAATGTCACCTAATCCACATGATCACCAGATCTCAAAGGCAAAGCACATGACAATAAAGTGAATAATGCCAGGGCACATGTCTGGGCACTGAGACTCAGTCGTGTATACTGTTAATGGGTCACTGCTCTTCTTGGCAGATTTTCAATGCAGCTCAAACACTAATATCTTAAACACTCTTCATTTTGGGAGTTAGCATGGAATACTGACCATTCCCCTCAAACTGTTTAGGTGTGGTCACCCTACTGTGACGATCTGTACCGTGCAAGTGAAGTGAAACCCACCCTTCGCCCATGTCCTCATTTCGATATAACAGTGATGGACACAATTTGTAAATGTTGATAATAGAATTTCTCTCCCCTCATGCTCTTATTTTCATTCCCTGCATTCCTACATTTCCTATTCTCACCAGTCCTCTACTCTGCTCTATCACACTAACATAGCATGCTGCCAACGAGTTGAGCAAGGAGACCCATTATTATGTGCACCCACAGGCAAGGTGTTTAGGGCTGCAGTGCTGGCAGAAGGTCCTGGGTGTTCCATTCTCTCATGTTTAGGGTCTCTTTTGCTCAGACAGGCCCTACATCTGCAGAGCAAAGAGTGGGATCTTCAATGGCCAGTAAGCCAACAGGTATCTAAGAGAGCTGATGGGGAAAGTCCTAGAGAAGAGCAGGGTGACCCTCCTTTATGGAGCCAGAGCTGTGTCTCTACAGATGCTCCCTCCAGTGCAAATAGAGGATTCTGTGATGTTCTGGGATTACAGTCTTAAACCAGCCCTTTTCTAGAAGCTACTAGGTGCAGAGGAGACTTTCCAGGCAGGCTAGTAAATGCTTTCTGGGTTCAGACAGAACAGGGGAATTAGGAAACATATATGTGTTTACAACCTTGCAGTGGAAGTAGGTTGCCCTTGTCTGCCTAAATGATTTGTGGATGAAGCCACAAATTAGCCACTGTTGAGATTTACATGGTTTCCTCTGACTAAGCCTCATCCACCCCACATGACTCACCGCAGCTCCCCTGAGCAAGTACTCCATAGGGCCCCCAGGACAGAAGGCCAGACCAAGGTCAGGGTACCTCCAAATTCATCAAAATGAGGCCTAAATAAACCCCACAGAGCATGAAGGCACTGCAGTGTCCCCACACAGCTGTCCCTCTCTCCCCAGAAGCTCCTGTGTGTCACCTGGTGCTGGATGAGGGGCAGTGCTGTCAGCACAGGCCTGCTCCATCTGTGCACACACCATCTGGGTGCCTTCTTCCTTTTACATGCAGCTGCAGGTTTCCTGCTGCATATGTTCAACCTCTCACAGCTGGAAGCAGTAAGAGGTGGTTTGAATACACGTTATACACAGGAAGGATTGAAGTTTGCAAATTTTTAGCACTCTGCATGCAAGCAGGCCCACAGCAATCTTTATTGGCTGGTTTGCTCACTTTGTGGTTACCATTTTCGTCCTCCTATGAGAAGATGCTGTCACTCCTGCAGGAG
The DNA here is from genome assembly GCA_008694505.1 of Cyanoderma ruficeps. Classification (NCBI taxonomy): domain Eukaryota; kingdom Metazoa; phylum Chordata; class Aves; order Passeriformes; family Timaliidae; genus Cyanoderma; species Cyanoderma ruficeps. The sequence goes on along the minus strand of VZDJ01006585.1, from coordinate 1,905,682 downwards.
TCAATTTATCACCTCACTGTCATGAACCTCTGTCTACCACTTGCTATTTTGTGGAAAGAAAAAAACATCCCCAGCACTGCTTTTGTCCATCAAGAGAAAGGGCTGAGCTGGCACTTTGCCATGCTTGGTGAGTGTAGGTTGGTACAAATGGTCTGAGGTTTTTTTACAGTGCCTATCACCAGGGTATCAAAGCACTGAAATACTGTTAGTCATGTTTGCCTCCCCACTGATCTTATCACCAAAGGCCAATCCTACTGGAGACCATTGGTCTTCCATGTGGTATTGCTTAGAGGGTTTGTTTTGCTAGATGAGCTGATCTGTAGCCAGCACTGGGATAGTCTCTAACTCTGGGGTCAGATTCCAGGCTTTAATTAACACTGATGATAAACACACTGCTCGTAAGGGCTTTTTGCAAGGTGACTTTAGTGCGGCTTATAGATGTGTTTTCTGAAATTATTTTGTCTCATGTTGTGAAAATTCCAATCTTTAAAGAGGTCTATGGACACTGTAAGTCTTGAAATGGAGGTCAAAAAAATCCTGTGATAGGTGTAACTCATGTAGGAAATGTCACAAAAATAGATTTATAAGAAGTCTGTGATATTTAGAAATAGCTGACTGTACCATTCCAAGTTGACTGGCAGTTTTCTCAAGGAACTATATAATAGTTACATTAGACCTTTTAAATTTCAATATATTTTCATGCTTTGGCACTCCCCAGACACATTGAAATAAATCATGTGGGGTTTTGCATGTTGCAACAACTGGGTGCGTACTACTGTGGTCAGTTTTAATAGGTATTAATACAGTGAATAGCAAGCAAATTATAACTGTTTCACATTAGACATAATTTTACAGCAGATAATTTTATAAGGAGAATGGAATGAATCAAATTTAGTAATTCGTATTAAAATATCTTTTACATTCCCTGTGTTCCAGTGGAACTGATGACAAGCCTTGAGAAGCATACTAGGACAAACAGACCAGAAAATTAAATTCTTCTAGTTTTCATATGCCACAGCAGGAATAATTTGCTTCTCTTTTTTTTTTTTTTCAGCTTTTCTTTTCATTTTTCTTTTTGAAGAGAGGATTACGATGTAATCTTACATTTCTAAATCCTATCACAAATATTTTTTTTTCAGCTTCATAGAACTGTGATCTGTTCCAGTTTTTTTGGGGTAGACTCTGATGTGGTATGCGTGATAGATTGCATTTACCAGGATGTGAAGAAAGCCAAAAGGTTAAAGTCAAGGTTGCAATCTCAGGACTCTGAATCTTTGAAGAATGTTTATTCTCTCAATTAAGCATATACATATACTTGCCAGATGTCCAAGATCATACCACATTTTTGACATATGACCCATGCTTAAAGAGACTGTGCTCAAGCTCTGGATGCTCCTGAAAACAGAACACTTAAAGACGCAGGCTGTCTTCGGGCAGTAGCTTTGAGCTCATTGTTCCCCACTGATCAGGAGGTGCCTCCAAAGGCTCTGAATGGCTCCATGGTCACTGTCAACTGTGGAGCATCCAAGATCAAAACTGGCTTAGTAAGAACAGAAACTTCTTCAGTTTGGTTTTAGGTGCCCTTCAATTTAGTGTCCTTTCTGAGTCACTCACCCTGTTACAATCAGTGCAGAGAGAGATAACACCTCTGAGGCTGTCTCTTATCCCAAGCTTATGTATTCCAGTCCAGCGGGAAGGCTGGTGTGTGTCTGCTCATCACCTACAAGGAGAGCCCAAACAACAGCCTTGGCTAGATATCTAACATTTTTAGATACCTTCACTGTAGGCTGCCCGCCAGCTAATTGAGAATCAAAGACTGATGGAAGTCACCATGGATTAGGTTTTGTTTCAAAGCCCTTTCCTTACCTTGGGGCAGACACAGCCGCTTAATTTCTCTGAGCCAGTCATAAATCAGAGCAATTACTGCCTTCTCTACCAGAGCTTTACCACTTGTAAAATAAGGACTATCAAAATATTTGTGATGGTTGTTACACAAGGCTGATGTATGGTCGTTAGTCAGTGTATGCAAAGGGCTGTGTAATTCATGGATCAAAGATGTGGACCCTTGTCTCTTTGGTTTAAGGATTTCCATTGCACTCATCACTTGCTCTGAAATCCTGATCCTATAAACACTTCTATATGTCCTTAACTTTTTTACGTGAGGAGTTTCCTTGATGAGATAATGATACTGCTCACTACAGAGCTACTTATTCCAACTCACTGTATTTATAAACCAGGGCTGTTTCTCAGAAGTTCCAAAGGTCAAAGCCCAGTATATGTTTATGTGAAAAAACTCAGGTATTTTACATTCAAAGTGTCTTTATTTATTGGCACTAGAAATAAAAAAATATCATTCTTTCAAAATATAGAAGATTTTAAAATATATAATAATTATAATACTAATAGTAATAATAACACTAATGGTAATAATAATAATATCTAGTAGCCATTTTTGTTCCCACTTTACTTTTATTGATATTCATTAATGCTATTTCTCTGGACAAGAGCTTAATTTTTCTACTACTGCTGTTGGTGATATCTAGAGAAAGCTTGAAAAAAGATAGGGTTTTTTTAAATACCTTCTTGTTTATTTTTTTAGATGGGCTGATACATTGTTCTGCATGCCTATCTTTGAGATACTGAAACCCAGCAGAAAGGAGCCTTACTGACCCAAATGTTTTTTCTCTTTTAGAAAACTTACTTTTCTCATTAGAGCCACAATGTGGTCAGGTTTTAAATTTTTATGGCAATGATTCTTTTCTTCTAATAAAGTCTTAGTTTATATGGTCATGCCATTACAGGAAAGTTTGCATTTAAAGAAAAAAAATTGCGGGTGAACACAGGACCTGGAAACTGCACTCTGATTTTAGACTTTCCATAAAAGCAGCATGAATCATGCTTCAAAAGAAAATAGCTTGTTTTTTCATCCAGTCTCATTTGGGGTAATGAACTCCTAATTTTCAAGTTCTTGAGGCAGTCAAAACTGAATATCAGGCTTCACTGCTGTTAATTTCTTCATTAGTCTTGTATTGGACTACATCTGAGGACTGTTTACTGGAATTGAGGCTTTCAGCTTGTATTAGAAATTAAAGTTGCTTTAATTTGGCATATCTCCTTAGGGGTCAAAATAGAAACAGCTCCTGTTTCTATTTGGAAGGATAAAGGGAAGG
>VZDJ01006585.1:1826069-1902498 GCA_008694505.1 Cyanoderma ruficeps | reverse complement strand
AAGACCTTGGAGTGCCCAACACTCTCTTGTGCATCTGCATAGGAAAGAGGGGTGAGAATCCCTTACTTCTGCCCCAGCAAGGATTTGGGTGGTATAGTATAACAACCAAGACACAACCACATAGCTCCACACTGTGCCACTCACATCCTTGGTTGAAACTAGAACAGAGCAAAATAACCTGTTTCTGACCACAAAACAGAAGGGTCAGCTCTTTAACTGCAGGCAAGGACCCCCAGGGATAATGATGAGGTAAAAAGGAAGCCACAGGTTTTTGAGAGGGTGAAACCTGGATGTAGCAAGGCTGTGCCCAGGTTTCTGTCTTCCTGAGCAATACATATCCTCCACACCACACATATTAAAGAGCTACGAACTGCACATCTGTCCTCCCCATGCAGAATTGTGGACTGTCATCTCTACATGGCATTACTAATATGTCAATACCCATATGAATAAATGACAGACAGCACTAGTCAGAGACTTCCTTGCAAGCCAGGTGAGTACAGTATGGCCTTGAGGCTTTTCCCTATGTTGTTTTGTGAGATGCCCTGCTTTTCCAGAGTAGGAAAATTCGATTGGTCCTTTTAATATTCTTCCCTTTCCAACAGTCCAAGCTCATTTTGGTCTGTTCATGGTCTGACTTAAGCCTTCAGCCAGGCCCTGACTTTCTCCTGTACTGAAAAAGTGCTGTGCATCACAAATATGCTATTTACAATATAGCTTGTTTTACTTGTCCATATACTATAACTAAGAGTTAGTAACAGCTGACAGTTGCATATAGATTTCACATGAGTGAAAAACAGATGCTCTGCAGGCACCAGATTTGAATGCTAGGAATGCTCACCTCCATCGATTGTACAAAAAGCAGGAATAGCTACAGCAAAGTCAGTACCATTCTGCACATGCCTTCCAGTGTCACCAGTGAGGGAGTTATCAGCCTTTCAAGGTCATCCCAGTCTAAGACTAGCTGAAAGGCCACACAGAAGCATCGTAGAAGTCATGCAGAGTTGCCTTACCCACCTCTTGGCAGCATTCAGGAAAGAGGCAATTCACCTTTGGCAGGATTCTCCCCGCTTCTGACGCAGTAATCTTTCTGGATCTGCTTATTTTAAGTCTAGGCAGATGCTAAGGAGGAATCTGTGATGAATTCACACTCTTCATCTAGCTGAATATTCTGGGTATGTTCCCTTTGATGTTTATGCAGAGGGTGAGACTCTCATGGCTGGAAAAATACCACTACATTTTCTTTGTATATAGTGCATCTGTGAAAAGATGTGAAGATCCTCTGTCTAGTCAAGACACTTCTCGTGTTTGCCATTCACCTGGCACAGTACTTAGGAAGATCATCACAGGTTTTCCTTCCACTGTAATAAGTGTTATTGGCCAGCAGGCATTGAAACACTGATGGAGTACACTGGCTGGAGTAGATGTAGAGGAGCAGAACAGACCTATCTGTATCTATGAGAACAGCATAAAAATACACACCAAGTTGTTCCAGTTGTTCTGGAAAACAAAACAAATGTGCAATGTGTAACACTATTCACAGTCACAGCCTTAAAACTCTGTGCCATAAAAATGACAGCAGTGAATATCATGCATAAATTTAACAAGTTGGAAAGAATAATCAACCCATGCTTACATAACAGTTACATGAAAACTTCCTAAAAAAATTTGTCATGGCTCCAGCCCTCCCTTCTCTAGAAAGGTAGCCATGTCTCAGCAGCCCCAGTCAGTGAGGGGTGAATTTACCCTCATTCCCACCAAAGTAGCTGATGAAATAACAGAACTGCCTAACACCAGCTGGCAGTCTGTAGGAAGCTGGCTGAAAATGATCAGAAGATCTGCTGGTCCAAAACAAGGTCTTAGGAGCTTGTTTTTCAGAGTCTTGGTGTGCATAGAAGAAGAAAATAGTAATACAGGGTTGGCTTAATGGGTGAGAACTTTGAGCAGTTGTCCAATACCCCAAGACAGCAGGGCCTGGCTTGGTTCACTTTAGCAGAGAGACATCAAGCAAGGCAGCAGGAAAGAGGGAGCAGCCCTGTGCCCAGGCTCTCTACAGCTCTGACACCACCTGTACAGCAAAGCTGCTGTGCTTCCACACAGCCCCAGCAGTAGAGATGCCAGAAAAGATGAATCTAACCTTTGCTGACCATCTCGGACACTGCGCTGGACATGCTCATCCCCGGCTGTCTCATGGGGATGTTTTTACACCATGTAGACATTCCACCATGGTATACCACCAGGCAGATATCCTTACAACACCAGAGCTGCCCAAGACAAGGTTCGGGGTGAAATCTGGAGCTCTCCAGATGGCCAGTGTCATCTTCTTGTGTCCTTCAAAACTCACTTGAATCTCTTCACAAGTATTTTGGAGAACATGGGATGAGATGGGGCAATCTGGATTCTCAACACACCTGCAGTTGTGGGCAGCACACCACTTAGTTTAGCCAGAAACACCCAGGATGACTTCCTTCTTATAAGCCCTCAGAACATTCCCCATTCCCCAACTCACACCTGTGCAAAGTCCAGGAAAAGTAAGGCTGAAAATGATGTCTATCTCTAACAACAGATGCCACCCTAGAAGAACCTGATGCTCCACGTGGTGAGGCAGAGCTCTGGACAGAGAAGACTGTGCAGCCCCCAGTGTACAACACTGCATAGTGCTGGGGTGTAGAAGAGGGGCTTACACCTGCACCACACTATTTTGTACTATTCCAGAATTAATTTGCATTTGCTCCTTTCTGTCTTGCTGAGACAATTTCTCAATACAAGCAACATGCTGTCCTTTCATCTCTGCTTTTTAAAGTGGTTCCTGAGAAATGTTATTAACAATTTAATTAAGACCCAACTGGTTGTAACTGGAAATAAAAGATAATAGTGTCTTTTGATGCTTGCTTCATGTTCCCTCCTTTACAATGGAGATTCTGCTGTTGGAGATCCTTTCTGAGTTCTGAATTCCTCCCTCTGCACCTCTCACTTGGCATGGACCTGTGTTCTCTTTTTTTTCCCAAAACCCCAGCACCAGTGAAGTCTCACAGAATATGCCCAACAAGACCTGACTGCACTCCTGGTAGTCCAGCTGCACAGAGGAAGACTTTGTCCACATACAATGATCCCTCTTTACAACCTTCTAATGGTGTGAGAGTCACAACAAAGTGATGCTACACAGGATATGCTGACAGGCTCACAGATCCCATTTATTATTTGGCTAAGAGCTTCCCCTTTTCAGGATGTTTGAGAGCCCTCGACTTCAGCCTGTGAGTACCTTTGGTTCCCTGCATCTCCAAGGTGCTCTCTGGATTGGTGTGGGCTGCTGAAGCTGCTGTGGTAAGTGCTCACATAAAACCTCTGCTGGACTGAGTGCAAATCAAAGCAGCTTCATTCATTCAGCAGTGTAGGCTTCACTCATTCAGCAGCCTCCTGAGGAATATCTCTGAGTGTTTCTTTTTACAGCCTGTCTTTTCTCGCACTCAGCCTGTACAGTCTGCAATTTTCCCTCATTCCCTCCAGCTCCATGTGGACCATGATCTGAATGACCACTGATCCACACAGATCTCCTGGAAATATCCTTAAATCTTGTGTGCTTAGGGAGAAAGGTGTCTAAAAGAAGCCACATGTACTCAGTGCCAGACTCCTGGGCTTTGAAAGAACATACATGGAGAAGGAGTCCACCACCAAAAAAGTCCATCCTTGTGCCCTGCTGCATAGCCAGGGATGCAGGAGGAGACGTCAGCTGGACACCCCTGTCCCTGGCTCTGCACATCTCCACATGTCCCTGCACACAGCCATGTGTGTCATCAGTAGCAGAGGATCCTCCAGCCTCTGTTATGCTTTGGAACTACATTTGTTAATTGTTTCTCAAGTTCAGTTTAGGCAAATGCCATTTTAGCATAATTTTATTTACACAGGGGACAGATTAAACCAGTAATAATAATGACACATATTAGGTGCAGCTGTTCTATTTTGTTCCCCCAAGCAGGCCTGCAGCACTGTTTCCTAATTTAAGTCCTGGTGCTACAAATCTGAGTAAATTTTACACATGGGAATATTTCCTCTAGACTTGGTGGAGGCTGCTCAGATGTGAAAAGCTGGATTTTCTCATAAGTATTTTCAGGACTGAACCCGTCATTTAAGTGGCCCAGTTTAACCTAGTTTTTGTCTATGTTAAAAAAAAAATAAATCACCAAACAGGGCCAAGGAATCCTCTGCTACTTTTCTGACCAAGTTTTGCTTAATTATTTAATCATAGTCATGCCAGTAAAACAATGTCTTTGGAAACAGTCTTGCAAAAGTCTGACGATCATTGTTTGTATCTCATCTTAATGATGTATAAATCTTAAAGGCTTTATCCCTTATAAAGTAAGAGGAATGAAGTTTTGTCAGTGGTGAGGTTTTTTTTCTGTTTGGTTGGTTGATTAGGTTTTTTCCCCCAAAACCTAGAACAGCAGATGATTTCCCAAGATAATGAAACAAAAAAGAGATAACTTCACATTCAACCTCTTTAATGTGTAGCAAATATGGTGAATTTATATACCATGAAGTAAGCAACATTCACAGATTCTGTGTTACTTTTTACAGATGTTTTAATTTGTATCTATAACACATTAAAAAAAAACCACAAACCAAGAGAAATTAAGAGAAATTGAGGACTAACATGGGAAACTATAGAAAATCCTTTATATCCTTTTAATTAAATTTATTTCAGTTTATAATTATGGCATAACTTACAGTATAAAAATTATTTTAAAATGGCCTGATTTTCTGCACATCTAAACACGTTTTTCCATACAATAGGAATAATTTTTGTTTCAGAGAAGCCATGACATTTGACCTTATAAATTGTGGAGTGATCCTCACACAGTAGATATAATATAAAACATTCTGCTGTGATTAATCTTTTCTTTAATTAGCACTGAAGACTAAATAGTTTAAGTTTCTAATAGCTCAGGAAATTTTCAGGATGTTCCATAGACATTTCAGGACATGACCCTCAGTGGGATAACAGAGCTGTAGCTCATTGAGTTTTTTGTCTAGTTGTTGATGATGACTTCTCTTATTTTTTCCCCCATTTGTGATTTTTTAAATTAAATTGTCCTATTTTCCTGTCATTGCTTTGCACTTTTTTTCTTAATTTCTGCCTTCTTGGACTATGATAGAAAAAGCATTGAGCTATTGTGGGCACTGGCAGATGAGGGTAGGGACAGGCAAATTAATTCTGCACAGGGCATTTGGCACTCTTCTAATTTTGCAGACTTGTCTTTTCCAATTAACAACATTCCCACTTAGCAACATAAAAACATATTTGCATTTAATAAAGGGGAAACCAGATGAGAAAGTAAAGCAGATCTAGCTGTGACCTTAATAGGTTGTGAAAAAGAAAAGGAAAAAAAAATATTTCAGTGCTTCTTGTAGCTAGAGGCCAAAGCCTCTGGCTGTTGTTACAAGAACACTGTTAACACTACTAATTATGGGGGATCAGATAGAAGATGTAACTGGAAGGAACAGTTTATGGAAAAATGACAGTCCCTCTATTAGACTCAATCACAAACAGGCACAGAATGGTTGGTGTCACAATTCTACAGTTGAACGGCAGGAAACGAGTTGTTGTTGGATCACTGTGGGTGCATCAACAGCAAAACAAAAAAAAGTGGCTAAATAGCGCAAAATATACTGTGAAAACAGGAAGGAAGAACATGTAGGTGGGACCATATGGCACAAGCTTCTTTAGTAACTATAGAACATTTCTCTTCAAAGAATGAAGAAATAAGAGCTCGATATAGAACTGTTTTCCCATGCAAAGTACTTGCTTATTATAGAACACAGAGGGAATCAGACTTGAGGCTCCTGCTAGGATCTGTATCTTTGGTGGGACGTTTTGGGCCACATGGATTGAGGAGCACGAGCAGAGATGCAAAATCAATGATAAGCACAAGAATTATGTATGTGCCTGACTAGAATAAATGCAAAGGGAATTCATCCTGTGGGGCTAAGGTTAGGAGTAAAAACTGCTTTTTGTCCTCATTTTTCTCCATAAAACAGCATCCCTTTTTGTAGGAGAAATCGTGTAAAAATTGACTGCTTTTCTTCCTTCTTTGTCAGGAAGATGGAAATTCCATGCCATTTTATTTGTGGAGAAATCCCGAAACATTCAGCCACCATAGAGAGGATGGAAGAAAACCTAGGACTGGTATGTTGAGTGAAGCAACACAGGTGGTCCTTGTTAAGGAGTATGACCCCTGTGAAGGTACAGTGTGAGGTTTGCTGGAGTATTGGGGTTGCAAAGCCCGGGATGTAGCCCTAAGAAAACATCAAGCAGGAATTGTTTTCTGCTGTTTTAAGTGGTTTCAGCATTTAGGGCCTGAATTTGGGTGTTAGTCAAAGAGGAGCAAATTGAATCCCCTTACGATTGTGAGAAAATGCATGGGAACCTCACCTTAGGCATGAGAGAGGGCTTTGGATTCATGAGTGACACATGTGAAGGAGGAGGGGAAGAGAAGAGAACAGTTTTAAAAAGCAAGGACCTGGATAGTGCAAAAGGAAAAAGGGAATTATAAGAAATATGATAACATTGTTATTCTCATTTGATTTTGAACTCCCATTTCGTAGAAGGGACAGAGACTCATTTACACTGAATTACCTTATTAGCAGGTACCTGGGACACCGGCCTCAGGCTTGAAATGAATTAAGGAATTGAACAGCTTTAACTGAGAATGCCAACTTTGGTATAAAAGGCCAAATGTGGGCCAGAACACAGACTGAAGTAGCAGAACACACAAAGTTGCATAAATCTAGGCTTCAGTTATGGAAAAGGGAGCTAATTAAAAATGGTGGTGTTGGAAGAGAGAACTCCAGAAGAAGGGGAGGTCACTAGTCCAGGGAGACGCTATTCCAAGGGCATGTCGAGAGCATCATGTTGCTTAAGTGATTCAGTCATTTGACTCAGGAAAGGGAAACTTCACAGATGTATAATCTCCAGACACATCTTCTCCTAGTTCTTTCCTCAAGGATGTCTGGATAATGGTGTGTTGTGGTTAGCTGGACAACCTGCGCTGTGTTGTCTGGGTGCAACCCTAGATCTGTCTCTGAGGGCAATCTTCTCAGCTAAAACAATGGTCTTTTACATGTACTAGTGATGCAGACCCTGCAAATATCTCAAACCATAACTGCTTTTTTCTTTTTTTTTTTTTGTGTGTGTGTGTGTGTGTTTGTGTATGTGTGTTAATCACTAGCCAGTGATTTTATTTTAAATGAGCATGACAAAGCAAGGGGCCATGACAGCAGGAGCACTTTGTAGGAATTTTGGCACAAATACACTTGAGCTGTACCAGACATTCCTGTTCTTTGTAATCCCGGCTATTCCTGTACCAACAAGGAGAGGATATCTAAAGGTAACCCCTGCACTTACATAGCAAGCCTTGCAGCTCACTAGTTTTTATGGGGCTGCTGCCTTCAGCAAGACCAGAAAACTCTGGGAAAGCAAAAATTTCTTATCCTCTAGTATTTCTTGGATCAGAATCTCTCTGAGCTTTCCTTAAATTACTGTTTTCTTCTTGAGAGATCAAGATTCACAGTAGGATTTTCCATCCCTCTGCCTGGCCACAAAGATTGCTACCTGAGCTTGGAAAGACAGATAGAGGTGATTGGAACAAACTAAGCCTGTTTGCTCTCTTGATACTGCCGGCTCAGGGGAAGCTGTTTCTCTGAACAATTATAGTATTGATAAGAAAATTCAAATAGGGAAGAATTCCCTGACTGTCTGCAAAGAAAAAGGATACCCAATTCCCTACAAATAATTTTTTTTTCATTCTAATGGTAGAAATAGTGCTGCTTTCAATAGATGGGAGCGATTTGTCCTCAGAGTACCATGATGAGGCTGTGGAGATATCCTTGTCCTCAGAGTGCTAAGGGAAATACTGCACTCAGAACACCCTCTGAATATGTAAAATACAATACAGCCCAGGAGAGAGGATGCTTGAGTGAGCTCCTCATGGCACAGCACCCTTAAAGACTGTGTAAAGTCTAAGGAGAGTTTTTGCTAAAATAGTTTCCATTTTCCAATGAAGGCCGAGGGAGTTGTTCACTCACCCCCTCTGTTAAATCAAATTAATCCTAACTAGTGCAGCTCCATGGAAGGCTGGACCCTTGGCAGAAGAGCAGATACAGGTCTAAAGACAGCCTGTCGCCTAGCCTGGGAATCAGGGGCTGTTTGTGCCAGGGCTAATTTTGGGTCCCTGCCTGCCAAGTGCAGCTCTGTGAACCACTGCAAGCAGGAGAAAGCAAAAGTGTGTGGGAGGTTTGTACCAGAGAAGAATGAAACGTCTTGATTTCAAAACCTGGTTGCCATAGAACAAAAAGCAGTTACTTCAAGTGTTTGGAAAGGGGAGTTTCTTCCTAGTAAACACTTAGGCCAGTGTTTATTTCCTGCTTAATAAAGGCACTGTAAGAGAGCAGAATTAATTGTAATAGTAGTCTTTTGAAATTACTTATATTTTCCTGCTCTGAGATTCTTAATATCTATTGAGATTGTCAGAGACTTAGAACATCACTAAATACGGCTGAAATTTTCTGTTAAGTGGAAAGTGGAAATGTCTAATGATTTGAAGGACTTAATTTCAGAATTTCCTTTTTAAAATTTATTTTCTTTTAGTCAATTTAATGTGGTTTTAATTTTTATTCTACTTTTTCACACAATTATACAATGTGTAATTAATGACAGCATGCAACTACTCCTCTGAAGTACTCTTATTTAAATTATCTTTAAAAATCACAGAGACAAGAGAAGCAAGTGTCATTTAGCAGGTTTAAATTTTTATCTTCTTTCTATTTCAAAGTGTCTCCTGCTTTAATTTTGATGCTGGCATAAATGCCAGAACATTGTGTAAAAATAATAAAAAAATAAACATTAAATCCCTTCAAAACTGAATAAAGAAGACCCGGAAGCTCTGAAAAATATTATTTTCATAGTAAAAGTGAAATACTAGTAACTTATATAAGATATGAAAATCTAGGTTTTTACAACTAAGTTTAGATTTTTTATGAAAATTATACCTTCAGGCAGTACAAAAAGCAAGACTGAGAATAAATTCACACTGGTCTATTATAGACTACTTTTCGGCACAGTAGTTTTCATGCAAGTTTTCACAAAACATAAAGACTTTTGATCTAGAGCTCTTCCTTCAGAGACAGAGTTCCCACTAAACCTAAGATGTCATAGTATGCATCAATCTGGAGAAAGAACTGGGCCTAAAGTTTGAACAAAACACAAAACAAAATTATCAGATGACCAGATAAATTATGGTGATGGAGGGTATGAACTAGGCAGGGATGGTTAAATTAATTCAATTGCTTCATGTTTGCCATAGGCAAACAGATACCACAGGTTAACTCTGAAACTTGCTGCAATGCTAGTTTTCCATGTGTTATATTTTTTTTCAGCTGTGGCTACTGAGAGGAAAACTGTTTTAGAGAGAAAATATGCATTTATATAATTTTTGTAAGAATAAATATTGAATTGAATGCAGATTTTGATGCAGCAGACAATGAACCCATGTAAAACACATCAGTATTCAGACAAAATAATCTTCCAGAAAAATTTGTCATTTTTTAATCTGGAAGATAGCACCTGGCTGTGCAGGAAAGCTAAGAGAAGTTGGACTTTCACGCATGTCACCCTAATGAACAGGAAGAGTCCTCTAATGGGGCTAAATGAGCTTTCCACAAGGGGTCATCAAATGGTGGGCAAGATGAGGGAGAGGCAATCTCCTGCTCCTTTCAGACATAGCCTCCTGGCTTTAGTGAATGCCACAAAAAGATACTGAGGGTAGAGAGGAGAGTATCAAGGTCCAGGCACTACCTGGGACTCCCACTGTCACCCCTATGCAAAATCAGCTTTATGACTCCTGGGGGTTGTGACTCCATGGGAGATGCATGAGATCCCATTGCAGTTCTGGCATTCAGACCTGGAAACCTCTCTCCCCAGACAAGACGACATCTACTGTGCTGCTGCTGTTGTTGCAGGATGTGATATTAGTCAAGCAGTTTAAGTGGTAGCAGGCTGTGCAGGAGTAGAGAAAGTTCAAGTTTAAAGGCAGCTGTCAATGCATGACTGAACAGGGAGGAGGAGGAAGGGAGAATTGTTACAGCTGCACATAATGACATCTATTTCTAGGAGGGGAGGGTTGAGGTTTGGTAGTTTGGGGCTTTTCTATATATAAATAGAACCTTGGAAATTAACTGCTGCCTGCAGTTAGAGAGCCAGTTAAGGAGCCTCTGTGGTGCGGAGTCCCCAGCAAGAACTCCCACAGACTGATGATGGCCAGGAAACTCACAAGTGTGTCAAAGCTGCCTCTTTCTCTGCATCACGTTTCATGTTTGCCATCTTATGGTGAAGAGAAAGGAGAAGTGCTCTGAACAGCACAAAATAACCCCAAAGTCTCTCTCTCTCTCTCTCTCACACACACACACACACACACTGCTCTCACAAAGTAGAGGCCAACTCCAACTTTACCATCCTGTCCCTGTTCCATATGGGAGATAATTTGTATTTGCCTAGATGTTAGGGAAGTTGTAATTCCAAGAAGTCTAGAGCATGGACTAAAAAAGTTCTGGATTGCCCGTATGATCCTGAGGGCAAGAGAAATGCAATCCCCTGGCCTGCCATGAACACCTGGCCCTTGTAAAACACAAAAAGCAAAGCAGGACCTTAAAGCAAATCCTTTAAGATGCAGGTATCTCAGGGACCAAGCATCCCTCCCATCCTGACGATTCAGTGTGGCCACCACAGGTATCAGCAACGTGTTGCAGCCACCTCCTGTACTTCACCAAGATGATATTTTTATTTCACACACGAAGTCAGAGGTTTGAGCACTTTGGAAACACTCCCTGTTCAAATCTGGACCTTGTGGTGAGTCTGCCTCATCTCTCCCTTCAACTGTTTGGCTGATATCCAGTTTTTTAGGGGTTTGGGGGTTTTCTTAGTGTGGGTTTAGAGGTTTTTTGAAAGTCTAAGTCAACAGAACAAGTCAGTAAAAAATATAGCGATGGCTAATTTCTAATGGAAGAAATTTGCAGATTTAAGGAATACACAAAAAGAGCAAGCTCTGGACTCTTTTTGTACAGAAAGGAGGATTTTTTTCCCTTGACTTCTCACAGCGTCCTGGGGGGATGGGGAGGATACGAAGGTCTTTGTGGTTTTTATTGCCACCTTCACTGTGTATGGAAATTATGATACACACAGACACTGATCCTTCTCTTACCAGAGTAAATCCACAATAAATCTGATGGCTCTGAGTTAGCTGGTTACATTTCCCCAGCTGCCCCCTCCCCACAACACCCTGGTGTCCCCTCTGTGCCCCAGGGAGCTCTGTAAAGTGTTTGGCGGAGGGTGGGAGGAGGGGAAAACTGAGAGGGCTCAGTGTTGCTGTGTTACGAAGTGACAGATAGAGCCAGCCAGGCAGTGCCCCAGCCCTGAGCACGATGATATTCATTTCACACAGCCCTTCCCTGTTCCAGCTGGAACGATAGGAGATGCAAACTTTGACTTCTGTGTTTGAAAGAGGTATTGTTTGATGGAAGTGTGTGGGTGGCGGGTAAAACAAGCAGCTAAGTGTCAGCACAAGAAGCAAACATTCTCCTTCCCTCCCTCCCCGATGTAGTTTTTGACGTAATGAGCATTGCTCCCAATTTTCCTTCCAAATAGGCATTGCACCCGTCCCCATGGCAACTGTCATGCTCAAAAGATGTCCTGTCAGGAGGCATGAAAGGCCCAGAGACATTTGTATTAGATGGTCACAACCGTGCTAGCTAATGCTTAACAAATACACCACGAGGCTGCATTCGTCAAAATGAAGAGCACAAACATTTGTGTTCCATTAAACAGAAATTAATAAGATTCAAATAGGAAGAAACCAAACTGGACTGGTTTTTTTGTGTATACAGCTGTGTTATGAAGTAATACAAGGAACGTTAGTATGAATAATGATTGCACACGTGCATTCAATTTATTTCTTCTACTTCTTGTATGGTCTCCTTTAACCCTTTTTCTCTATAGGTTTTTCAGAAATCAAACACAGGTTTAACAGCTGGGCAAGACAGGAATTTCAACTGCTCCTTTCACACTGCCGAAGTCCAATAGCACTTCTTTATCTAAAGGCACTCTGGGTCATTGGGAAGTTGTGCTTTTGAAAAATGTTCACGTACTTCATGATTGAGCACATGAATATGGTGGTCTCAATTTTACCAGGGAAAAGAAGTGCTTCAGTCTCTAAACAATGCGGGTTGTATCCAGAATCACTGTGCATCCTCCTACCTCCCTCGACCACAGGGAAGCGGAGCTGATTTATCCCAGCTGAGGATCTCGCCTCAGGTCCAGGCACTAAAAGAAAATAACAAAATAGAATCATGTTTCCAGCTCAGCTGAAAATCAAAAGTGAAAGTTCAGGAAGACAGCAGAGCCTCCTCCCACGACAGCCCTTCTCCTGGATCCTCATCACCAAACATAACTTAGAGCAGTTCCTTTCACCCACTGCTGCAAGTAAGCAACAAAAGTGGACTGTGTTACACAGCCTGACAGTGACAGTCTGTACTCAGCTTTACTGGCCACAAAAGGCTGTGGTAGCTTTGCTTTCTCTGGTCAGCTTAACCTCATGCTTTTTCTTGTGAGAAGGGGATAAAAAAAGGAAAGTTGGCCAGGGTTCTGGTTCTGCTATGGGCCCAGGCCAGCTACCCAGTGTGTGTGGGTGTACAAGTACTTGGACTGCCTCCACATTTGCTGCTTAGAATTATCATTTATTTCCCTGTTTTAACCTCCCAGCTTCACAGGCAGCAGAAATAATCACACCAGAACCTGCATTTCCATGGCACAATTTATATTCTAACTAAGGTCTAGTTTTGTGACAGTTTGAATGCATATATATTTGTGCCAGGACTTTTACCTCCTCCTCCCTCTATTTCCCCCTTTCTCCTCATACTCCTGTCTCCTTCTTTTTGTCCATGAAACTTCTTTTATCCCCCAATCCTCCATCTTTCTGGCTGAACTGAATAACACCCTTAACCAACACTGGGCAAGTGGGAGGAGAGGCAGCAAATGGAAAACATTTCTCTTTCTGGTTGTAATTGCAAAACGGGAATTTGCTATTCCATCAGCATGCACATGTCCAGACCTGGACTTTTGTAGAAAAGCCAACTTTCACTTAATCCCTTGGATAGATAACTATTTTTCTGGGGAAGTTTCACCAGCCTCCCATATTCCTGTTCTTAGTTTCCCCAAGCCTTCTGTCCTGCGTTAGGGCAAATTTGGAAGGAAACTTCCAAAGGGGTCCCTCAAGAAAGTCGATTTGAGAGGCCTTTCCCCCAGATGGTTCAGGAGAAAGATTTCCTTGGAGAAAAGTAGAAAAAACCTGTTTATTTAACAAGCCATGTATTTACAAGCAAAAAAATTTAATAATATTGAACAATAAAACTTCTCACTATTCTGAAAAGATGGCAAATTCAGAAAGTCCTTGTCATGGGGTGTAACTCGGCTCACTCAGTCTCTTATCAGTCCCTCCTGCACTGGAAAATGCCACGTCCTTCAGGACAGGAGAACAACCTAAAGAGACCAACAGCCTTCCCCAAACCAAACTGCTGCATTAAGCAACAAACTAGTCAGTTCTGGGTCACTACAAAAAAACCCTGGCACAGGGTCATTCCTGTTGTTGCATCTCCTGTGTTTGCTGTGTAGGCTCATGAGATGATGGGCCCTCTGCCCCTTGTGTGAAGCGTTTTCCATCTTCCTGAACATCTCCAGACCCTGAAGACACTCAGCCTTGGAGCAAAGCACAAAACCTAGTCCACAGAACATGTTTTAAATTGGAAAATTACTATTTGCTGAAACAAGAAAATCTTTATTACAACTAGATCTTTCCTGAAAAACTCCTGTTCAGAAGTTGCAGAGCAAGCTTCCCTCCAAAGGGAAAGGGGACAACTCCTGTAGAAGCACCCCTTGGTTCAGCTGCTTAGCTGGGGGTTCAGACACCTGGCTCGAGCCCTGGCCACAAACCCTGAGAAAGAGATTTAAGCAGCATCTACACCCTCCAAGGTTTGTGCTTCAAGAAATCATCAACCATTTTAATGTGTCTTAAGCACACTGTCTCTCCCTCTGAATATTGCTGAAAAATAATTAACTTGGAATCCACTGAAATAAGGATTTATTTTCTAAAAAAAAATTAAGTGGGAAAAAATTTAATAATTTACCCTCTTTATTTCCTTTCTTTATCCAGCATCTTCAAGGAGAACCACCCAATATTCAGTATTCCGATGTGGAATTTCCTTCTTCCAAGAAGAAAAGCTAGAAGTTTAATTTTCCTGCTAAATAGCTTACATACCTAACAATATGTGTTATGACTGATTCTTGCCATATTCATGAGCAAAAGTCACAATAATGGGTGTCACTTTTAATGCCAAACCTTTCAGGAATATTCTATATTTCCCAGCCCATATTCCTCTAAAGGATTCCAAGGTTTCGTGATCTTGTGTTTGACACATCACACACATATTATTTCAGCTCAGGCCATTGTTTTAGTGAAGCTTTGGGGCCTCTGCAGTCTCCAAGCCTGCATACAGAGACATCTTTGAATGATGTTTCTGGGCTAAAATCAGGCTTTGGTTTTTCATATCTTTATCACTCCTCAGCTGGACAACATGGTACATGACAGGAGCCATCAACACTCAGGAAATGTGGTCCATGTGCCTCTTCAGCAATGTGAGTTACCATAAGTTTGCCAGGCTTATTCTTCCCTCTCTGGAATGTTTTCTGATTTTTTTTTTTTTTAGAAAAACTTGATGTTTTAAACTTCAATTAAATAAGTAGAAGCAGAGAGAGATGACCTAGGAGGGGCACAGTGATACTGCCTCAGCACACAGCACCAGGGTTGGGAAAGCCAGAGCATACTTGATAAGTGATGAGGAAAAGTTTCCACAGCAGCAAAAAGAAGACCAGGGAAAATGTGGGCCCACTGCAGAATAGAGCAGGAGACCTGGTGACAGAGGACATGGAAAAAGACCAAGGTACTCAAATCTCTCCCCCTTGTTTTTACTGGTAAGATACACCTTCAGGAGTCCCAGGTGCCTAAAACTGGTGGAAAAGGTAGGAACAAGGCAGAACTTTACTTGGTGGAGAAGGACCAGGCAAGGGGATATTTAAACAAACCAAATGTACCCATGCCCATGGAGCTGGAAACCTCTACCATGAATGAGAGGGAACTGTGGTTGCCATTGTGAGGCCACTCCTGAGGGTCTTGAAAAAGTCATGGGTATCTCAGAAGACTCCTTAGGATTGGAGAAAAGCAAATTTCACTCTTATGTTCAAGAATTACATGAAGGAGGATCCAGGGAACTGTAAGCCAGTCAATCTCAACCCAATGATGAGGAAAGTGGTAGAACAAAACCATTTCCAAACATACTAGGGACAAGTTGGTGACTGGGAGAAGTCAGCATGTATTTACAAAGAGGAAAATATGTCTGAGCAATGGAGACTCTTCTGCAGGAGCTAGGCAGCTGAAGTGGGGCTTAGGCAGGACACAGATACCAAACACAAAATTTCCTTTTTTGCCATTTCTTTCTTGAGACTGCTCCATAAAGTGGTATGGCAAAATCTCTGGCACGCCTATGGCCTCCCTCATTTCTGAGTCAACTTCTTTAAATGACTAGATTGTTAAGTGTCCAAAATATCTGTAGTCAAAGCTGACCAACATGAACTGATAAAAGTCAAATTTCACAAAGATATTGCCTTGTGTGTATTAGCCAAAAATTCTACCCTTGCTTGCAATCTGTATTTTATTTAGTTAGTCTACATGAATATGTGGTTATGGCTGCAGCATGAAAATTCTGGTAATAGTCTTTATAACAATGAATGCCCTGGCCCAAATATTTTCCTTTATGTCAGTGAAATTTCTGATAATTAATTTTGACACCTTGTATTAAAATAAAAATAAAGAGCCCTCACTGAGCTCCTTTAGCCAAAAAATGTAGCATAACACTCAGAGAAACTTGAAAATTTTCCAAAAGACAGGTTTTTTTGTCAGAAAAGGTTTCCCTGATTTTACAAAATGGAAATGTTTCACAAGAATCTCATTGAAAGTTTGGCACTTAATTGTAAATATAACATTTAATTTTAGCTTTATTGAACTGTCCATAAATTATTCCATTCTGATCTACACCATGAAGATCTCAGAGTTTGGAACTGAAATGCTGAATGACAGAGGTGGGAAGGTGAATAAAACCCTCTCTTTCACTTTCACCCAGGACAAGAACATGTAGCAGATGTCAGGCTGAGAGCAAGCACAAAGGAAGCTCATTTGTGTGTGTTTATGCTGAGGATGTCCTTCAGACAAGATGACAATAAATGTTCGGGGGACAAATCCTATGTCTGCTACTAGATACAAAGACACCAAGCCCAGCACAGAAAGTCTCTGAGCCATGACTCCTAGACAGTATTCTGAAGAATTGCTATTTGTTTGCTCTTTGATGTTTGGTACAGGATGCCTGGTTCAGGGCAAAATGATCCTTTAATCTTATGTTTCCGGGGAAGTAGAAGTGAGCTTTCTGACTGGTGGCAAAATTTTGTTTCCATCTGAGTATTTTCTGTATGTTCTATCTTTATGTTTTTCAGGACAAGGGAAAACCCAAATACCACACACAACCCCACCCCCCACCAAAAAAAAAAAATAAAATTCAGAGGCTTTTATTAAAAAATATTGACTTTTTAAGAGAAAAAACCCCAAACTTTATCAAATTCCACATTTTGGATATACTTAAAAAACATAAAGGAGAAAATAATGAAGAGAAGAGAAATTTTAAACTCCTTCAAACCAGATAACACGACCAAACACTTCTTTTTCTTTTCAGACTATCACTTTGCTCATAATTCACTTAGTTATTTCAGCAGTTATTTCTGCAAAGTGTACCAGGCCTCATGTAACAACAAAAACAAATTCAATAACTAAGCCGACCAGGGTTTCTGCTCCCTAAATTTTTAGTCTGAAAGAATTTAGGTCAGGTGTACCCTCAGCTTTCGGGAGAATGGGTTTGCCCATTTTGCTCGGGGCACCAAGGGAGTCCAGAAGCATGAAAATTACTTAGCTAGGGTCAAAATCCAGATTGGAGATGTCATCTTTAATTTTTAATGCCCTTGGCTTTTCCTAATGGCATAAGAATCACTATGTTTTACTATTTTGGGAAGACTAATTCTTATTATTTTAATGTAAACTCTAGGAAAAGCAACATGGTTAATCATTCAGTGACTAGGTATGAAAATTGTTAGAAGGAATCTTTACAGTTTATTGAAACATTTGCTAACTACCATGCAAAGATTTACTACCCTTTTAAAATCATGATTATTTTTCCAGGACATTGGAAGCTCTTTTAAGGTCTGTTACCATCCAATATGCAATTCTTGTTCAGCGAGATTTCACAAGGTATTAAGCTATTTATCTTTATGCTATGCCTGGCACGTACATGTAGCAAGTTTGCAAGTTTGGCTGTCATGAATATTTCTTGAGAAACAGCCTTGGACAGAAGTAATTTTTCTAAATTAAATAAATATGTTGTTTCTGATTTTCCAAAATACCCAAAGGAACTAGCTCACATTCTAGATCAATGGCCTGCAAAATTTCACTTTGAAATACGATGAATTTTTTACTTAGTGAAGCACAAAATATCTCTGGGAACAAAGAAACTCTGCAGAGGATTGGGTCCTGGAAACTTTATTCTGTCTCAGCAAGTTTTCCTATTAATTTTAGTGGTGCTGATTATCTGAATTTTCATGTTAGCTGACCGTCAGAATGGAGCACTATGCACAGGTGTCTGTACAGTCAGTATTATTTTGCAATTAGCTTTCCAGGATACTTGGGATTCTAAGAAGAAATGAGGTTTGTTTGCTTCCTTAAGAAAAGAAAAATTCCAGCCCTCTAACAGATAAAGAATTTATGAGAGTCAAATTCCAAATCATTTTAGACATGATCCCGAAATCCTTTTTTGCATTGTCAGTTTGTATAAGAGGAGTTGAAGACTCCAAGTTAAGAAGCATAGGGATAGGGAACAAAACCTTTTGAAGCCTCAGGCCTCTCTGAAGACAGTAACTCAAGCTGGGCTGGGAGCTCTGGGTACAGCAAAGCATTGTGGACGAGTTTCAAAGACACTGACTAAAACCTTCAGGGATCAATGGAGAGATATAGATTTAAATTTGTTATAGAAGGGGTACAAGAGTGTTACAGAGCTCCTGTCTCCTCAGTACCATGAGAAATGGGAAGGCACAGACATGCATAGGTAGGGCAACAGCAGCCCTGAATTCAATCATCATTTAACACCATGCAAGAGCAGTGAGGAACTGAAGGCAGAATGGGCTCCAGAGTGTTTATGGCTTTGCTCTTTGCTTGAAGGTATACATCACTTCAACTTAAATCTCTCTTCAAGCAGGGCTTTGTCTTGTCTAAGATACGCTTCTTATTAGCTTTGGCAATAGCTGCACAACTATCCTCTCAGTACTCTGCCAAAAAAAAAGGTAAATTGGATGTGCAGGAAGACTTGGGTCAGCTCCACCGAGTGTTATCCATAGAAACAGAGTCAGCAAGTCACATAGATGTGTCCAGAAAGGCTATTAGATCATCAGGATTGATTTCTCAGATTAAATAGACCATGATTTTGTTCAGATTTGTTTGGATTTGGGTTTTTTTTTTGGTTGGTCGGTTGGGTTTTTTTGGTTTTTTTGTTTGTTTGTTTGTTTTTGGTGGGGTTTTTTGTGTGTGTGTGTGTGTTTGTCTGGTTTAAATTAAATTCATTCCATATCATGCTTTCTACCAGGAGTTTCTCTGAATCACAGTCTTCCACATAGACATCTAGTCTTGAAGTGAAGACTTTTGGGACAATAAATTGCTTTGCCTTTCCAAAAAAATCTTCTTTAGTTGTACTTTTCTTCACTTTAGCCCCAGAATATCTTGTGGTGAAAGAATATGAGGCACATTCAAGTTACTTATCCTCTTTTTGATCAGATTTTTAGGCCTTGCCCTGTGCAGAATTTTTTTTCCTCACACTGGAATATTTTTCCTGGCTCATTTTTTACATCATCTTCAGTTTTTCAACATATTTTTATAAATACAGCATGACCAGAACTGTACACAATGCTCAAAAATCTGTGATCCTGTCGTTATGTACCAATATAAAATTATATCTGTATTTCCAACCATACTGATTGGCAATATTTTCTCATCTATTATTTCCTTGCTACATTTGAGTGAAAAGTTTGTTTAAAACTTCCTTTTTCCCATTGAAAAATGCAAATTGAAACAGACCAACAAATTTTATGCAATAATGTTACATTTCTGAAATTATTACAGCTGAAAACATATGTTTTCATATACTATGAGTACAAGGAGAACCTAAAAAACAGCTGAAAAGTATTGGGTTGACATTTTAAAAACTAAGTATTTGACTGTTTTAGTCTAAAATGTTTAATTTCAAAATTTGCTTCCGCTTTATTGTAAGAACATTTTATACTTGAATACCAAATAAAATATTTCAGTTGGGGTCAAATTAAGTCATTTCTTCAATCTGTTGTGGGTTTTTTCAAGTCACCAATCCAGAACAATTTAAAGAATAGAATAGCAAACTGACTAGCAAAGACTTCTATTCTACTTCCTTTATTAATGATTTTCACTTCATTTACTCTATTTTTTTGCTTAAAATTCCTGTCTGATGACAGAACCTCTCAATTCTGTTTAGAGTTACCTATTTTCCTTCATGAATCCTGGCACAAAGTCAACATGTCAGTTTTCTGAAATTATCCTGATACACTAAAATCAATGAAGCATCTCCTAAATATCAGACCACAATGCCAAAGGTCATCTCAGATATATCTTTCTCTGGAACAGGTGATTTTTAACAGCCTCTGTAGGTACATTGCTCTGTAATACTCATGTGAGCAGCACCCGGCTCTTTCCACTGTGAAGTGTCTCATAGAATGATTTATTTCAAACATCACTGGCTACATCTTTAAAAGAATTTTTGCCATCTCTGAACCATGAAATTCCTATAGGAATTCCTCATAGGCTTCTTTTCCTTTCATGATCCACCTACACAGTTCTACGATGGAAAGACTGGTATTTAATAGACACATTTCCCCACGTCTTTACTTTCCACTACTTTTCCGCATTGCCATATTTGTGTCTACATCATCTTTTTCCTGCCATGTCTTATATATTATCACTGTAGTTCCTTTATACCTAGTTGTCATTCTCCTTCTGTCTCTTGTTTGTGGACTTCAACTCAGTGCTTGTCTTCTAAACATCATTATTCCTCACTATGCTTTTTCCTGGCTTTTCTTTTGGATCCCTGAAATTTGCAAGAGCCTGTCTCCACTTATAATTAAAATTGTCCGAGTATTTATTCTCTGTGAGTTCTATTAAGCATTCTTTACCTAAACATGCTAAAACAAAGCTTTTAATCTTATGCTACCAGCACAACAGCTCACAAAGCACATGGTTCACAAATGTGAAATGCTTGAGATAAAAAGGCAAGGAGGTAGTAGTTTCAAAGTTGGTTCTTTCCATCATGTCAGTTTGCTGTAGCAATGATTTGGGGGTTTGCCTGAGCATATGTTATTTAAAGAGTTCACCTCAGTCTTCCAGAATGCCATCGCCATTCCATGCTCAGTCCTTGCACTCTTGTGCTGACTGATGGGATTCACGGTCACAGTCATGGGTGCATAACCCACAGTCAGCATCCACTCTTGGATTTGGATTTTGCTTAACATGCCACTGGCATGGGTGGATGCAGCAGGACTGAGACCATGCTATAAAAAATCGACTGTTGCCATTCAAGTGCGATTTAATTGCAGAGGAAGAGCACTTGAACAAAAGCTAACTTTATTGACACTGGTGGGGAAAGCCCTATTCTGGGGAGCTGAGTGTGTAAATGGTGGTTAAAGTAACCTCTAACAAGAAGCATCTTAGTACTTAAATAATGGGATCATGGGGTCATATGAAATCCCCTCTAAGACGGCAGACTCTTTATATAAATCATGAGAGCATAATCTCTCCAAAAAGCACAAATAACAAAGAGAGCTCAGTACATCGATGGTGGGTCCACAGGTCACTCAAGTTTAAGTCCCTTCTAAAAAAGGGGAATTCAGTACCTAAATACTGAGAGAACAGTGTCATTGTGTACCATCATTACAATAAGGAAATTATTTTTAAGATGGAAGAAGCAACCCCTTTTGCTTCTCTGTGGAAGTCCGTCACTAATGCTGTGACATGCATTTCTAGACACATTTACAGCAAGGACTACCCTGCCTATTCTGAGAGGCTTCCTGAAACACTGTAATTTTATTGACTTAATT
The DNA here is from genome assembly GCA_008694505.1 of Cyanoderma ruficeps. Lineage (NCBI taxonomy): Eukaryota > Metazoa > Chordata > Aves > Passeriformes > Timaliidae > Cyanoderma > Cyanoderma ruficeps. The sequence goes on along the minus strand of VZDJ01006585.1, from coordinate 1,881,131 downwards.
TCTGTGTGCAGATGTGTGCTTTCTACCCTGGACTTACACCAGGCACATGGTGTCCCCACTGTCTTGCTGCCCCCCCTCCCTTGTCACATTATCCCTCTCTGCTCATTTTGTACCCTGGTGCTGATGCACTGTGCTCACAGCTTTTTGCAAATGGTCCTGACTCCATCATGTGGCAGCTTTTATGTGGTCTGAAATACTGCCAGCTGCCCTGGCCCAAGGCAGAGTGACTCTCAGAGCCCTCACATGACTATATGGATTAGCATATTGCTTTCATTGCAATGCACAAAGACTGGCACTTCAGCAGAAAGCAGCAGCTGAATTGGACATGGAGGTCGGTGTGGCCTTCCCACTTATGTGGGAACACTTTGTGTGTATTTAAAATTAATCATCACTGCCCTAAAGACTAAAGAGACCACATCAAAGATCTGGTGTGGAGGTGCCATTTATACAAGTAGAACATATTGTATATAACTCCTCTCCATTATGCGCCAAGCTGCAATGTGGCCCTAAGGGAAGATGATTCCTCCAGGGAGCTATGGACTGCTGGGACCTTGATCTTTCCCCAGCAATGCTACCAGGGTCCTACAGAGTGCTATCCAAGACAGTGAGGCCCTGGTCTAAACCTATTCAGTGCATTTCTTCTGAGAGCTCCAGCCTGTTTTTAGAGTGTATTTCCAGGAGTAAAGGGGTCTTGGCTTATCCCATGAGTCATCTTTCTATGCAGGCTATCACTTCAAAGTGAGAGAGTATTATACTACATTTGAAACATGTTATAATTTAAGAATCAGATTATGCACAAATAGTCTCTCATAAAATGATGTGTTAGCGTTCCATTGCATGTTTGCAAGCAAAACACTTTATTATGTTTTTATATGTAATGCAGTTATATCTCCATCCATATGTTGCACTTAGGGGAAGAAGAAAAACTCCCATAATGAATGTATGCACATCTTCAACTCAAACAAGCCCACTAACAGAGATATAAATTCCACTGAGGAGCACAAGTCTGACAGGTCTTTTATGTCTTTCGCTCACATCTTCCTGGTGTAAGATCAGAGGGATGTCTTTCATCCTGAGCAGCAGTTACATTGGTATAACTGAAAGTAAAATATCTCTCTGTGCTTAACAGAGTTCTGTGTCATTTGGATTACGTGTTGGATAAAAGTGTTGTCTTCATTTAATTCAACAAAGACAACTGCAGGGAAAAGCAAAGATTTCCATCATTGAAGTAATATTGGCTTGTATTTTGATCAGGCAACAAGTTTGCACAACTCTGGTAAAATAGTAATATTATTATATGTATATGCATGCTTGGAGTGAATGTGTGTATGCATGTGCGTATATAAATGGTATTTACATTCTTTTCAAATATATGCTTCTAAAGAGAGTCTACTCTGGTAGTCCAAGGTGCTGAGAAACTGAAAACACAGGTCACACACATACTTACTAGATTTCTGCTGCTTGATAAGACCTAATACTGGATACTCTGAAATCAGGAGGAAAATTTTCAGTCTCTTCCCAAGTAGAGAATCAAGCCTGCTATCTAACCACAGCTGAAATATTTGAGTAAGCTTTGCTAGAGCAGAAAAAAAAAGAGTGGCAGGCAAATTTTCAAGTTAACTCCATGGTTACAGGTGTGACAACAGTTCCCCTATAAGGAAGGAAAATGCAGGCTTCAGTACAGTGTGCAAGAGTGTGTGTAGCATCTTGGGGTGTCAGTCCTCATGGTGGGTTGATGCATGTTTTTAAGTATTCTTTTGGATGGGGACTAATCACTGCTGGTTTAAATTACATGAAATGTGTGTGGGTGCAAGGGCTTATCAGTGATTAAAGAGATGAGAAGGGGCACTAGCAGCCTGGTTTTAGTTTAACGTTATTTTTCATTATATTCCATGTTCTCTGTGCTAGTGAATATTCCTTGTAAGGAATGTTTTTGGCAAAAAACCAACAACTTTTGAAAAAAAAATAACCTTTACATGGGTGGAAACCAGTGTGGCCATGGGCCTTTCCACTCCTCCAGGGCAGAATAATCCTGAGAAAGGTACAGAGTTGCCAGGATCAGGTTTGAATTTTGGTAGAAATTTGTCTTTTTCCCTTTAAAAAGAAACTCAGAGCAAAATTTTGCAGGTGCATTTGATTGTATGTCAGAAAGGTGAACTGGCCCTTCCCATGTTGACCCTGTTTCTGGTCCTGGAACAGGCCATCTTGTCATGATGTGAGAAGTTCTGGACCACCAGTGATTTTAGGGTGATGAGATGCAAATACCAAGGTGATGCGGAGCTGAGTCTGATCCAAACAGCTGCAGGAATTACTTCTTTAGCATTAAGTTCAAAATATTTTTGTTGCCCACATCTCTAACATCTCACCAAGGTTATGAGCTTGGGGTTTTTTTTTGGTTTTTTTGCCCAACATAGGCTCAGTCTCCATTCTCAACCTAAGAGTGTATTAAACACATCTCCCAGCAATCCAAAACCATGAATCCAACATTCCCCCACACTCCAAGAAAAGGTTTTATATCAAATTCCTTCAGAAGTTTTAAAATGTTATTTGGGGTCTTTTAGTCTTCTGTTTTCAATAGCTGTATTTTTTTGGCATGTTGCACCTACATTGTTTCAAACTTCTTATAAAGACCCACTTGTGATGTACTTAAAGGGTTCTATATAAATTAATGTAAGTCATAAATCATTTCAACAAACATTTGCTCTTGAAGACCAAATCAAACTCAGGAGAGGCTGATAGTAAAAGGAACACACAGGAGGATGAGAGGAGAACCATGTTCATCCTTCAGCAGACCATTACTGGCATCACTAGGATCCTGTGAGATACCAAGGCCCACCAGCCCTTTTATGTGAGCAGAGGAGGCACAGTCTCGGGCTTTGGGCTCCTGTGTAACTTCTTGGCTGTGTTAACAGGGTGTGAGGCAAGGGGCATTGAGGGTACAAGAAGCAGCCCAACCTCGGCAGCACTGGGACAGAGGGAACATGTTGGCACAAGTCCTCCTGCCTCTCCCAATTTGATGTGCAATTTTCAGGCATAAAACTATTGTTTTGCTTGCTGGGCCTTCCACGGGGGCTGGGCCAAGCTTCCTGCTAGGAGTCAGGATCTGCAACCTTATGAAAGTTGCAGGGCCAGGCAGGCTGCCGGTATTTTCAGCTGGATTGAGCCCAGAACAATTTTATTTTCATCAGAAATGTTCCCTGGCCCTACCACATGTGCAAGCATATATGAAACCACCAAGAAGGCTCCCTCCCCCAGCTATCTTATTTAGCTAAAATTCAGCTGCCCAGCAGAACTGTTTCTTATCCAAGCCCTTAGAGACAGGAGAGGAGTGGAGAGATTTAATTATAATCTTTCTCTCCCTGCACCTCCCACAGTACACTAATGCTTTTCATTAGCCGAAGCCAAAACCTTGCTTTATAAGCTGTGAGAACTGTCTTTTAAAAAATACATCCAGCATTAAAAGAGTTCTGAATGGCAGTAACAGCAGCGTAACCCTCATCCACAGGTGTGGGAGATTCGCTGGAGGATTTCTGGTGGAGAGGCGAGTTTTATTTGAAAGACATCTGATTCCTATTTCTGTCCACTGGCTGATTAGGCCTCACATTACAACACTTCTGTGCCCACTGACAATTTCAGTCCAAATGAATGAGAGAAAAGACTCGACATCCAGGAGCTTTGGATGATTTTTATAAGTATCCAGATGTTTAGACTTTTATCTGAAGCCTATCCAAAAAATATGAGGCCACTCCCAGGGGCAGCCTGACAAATATCCTCAGTCATTTATTCAGTGTGTAGGTCCAGAGCAGACATTCATAGGGACGTATCACTGGAGTAGGTACATCTGTTAACCTCAGTGGCATGGAAATGCAGGAAAATGAAGAACTACATTTTTGACCCACAACTGCAATGTTATTTGAGTGACACAATTAAATGAGTGCCTCATATTGATGGAAAAGTTCTGAGGAAATATTACTCACTTTATTGTCATTGCCTTACAGAACACATTAAGCTGATTTTAATCTTTGAAAAATTAGATTCTTTTTCTGGTACCTCCCCAGAAGGTGACTACCCAGAGGTCGGAGAACACTATGAAAAAGATGGAGCTTGGTTCCCCACAACACTTGATTCTCTATTCTTTTTCTTTTTCTTTTTTTAAGGAAAATATAATTTTTCTTCTCATTCCCTTGCCCTCTGCCAGCTTCAATGGTATAAATAGGCAAATAAACCTCAGCAAATCACTTCAGGGGTATTTGTTTGTTTTATCTGGTAGCACTTGGAAGCTTCAGGCTGGTTGTGCCAGCTCTATATAAACACTGAATGTGGTGGGAAATCCTCACAGGTGAAGAGCTGACAGCCTGTGTGGAGAGAAGAACAGAAGCAGCAGCATAACAAATACCTGTCTGATCAATAAAGGACAAATGAAAGGAACATAGGATTACATGGATTACAGACTTGGTTACACAGATTAACCAGGCAGTTAAAGGCAGTAGGAATAATAAATATCTTTCCAAGAGGAGCCACAATTGGGCTGTAGGCTGAATGTGGCCATTCCCACTCTAAACTGGTTTTGCCATAAACACAAAAGCACAAAAGCTGAAGGAGAGGAAGAAGGCCTTGGAAATAGTCCCACAAATGGGACATGCTTTCCTTGATTCCTCAAGAAATTTTATACTGTTGACTGGGGTCTTTTTCATTTATATTTTGATGGTTTCTTATCTTACATTTTAATAGGAAGTCTGCTGAATGTCTAAAATGCCTTTTGGCAGTCAGGCCTTTTGTTGCTGATCTCCGACTTAAAAACAGTTTAACTTATCAAGAAGCTTTGGTGTAGATCTGGTGTAGTGGGTTGGTTCATTTGGTTTTTAAATGCTTTCTTTTGGATCACTTTTAATCATCACTTACATTGCACATGCCCATTTATGCATTGACAGGTTGATGGGGACTTTAATGTACATAAAACTTTCTCTGTCAGGACTTATGCCTCTCTGTCAGATTTTATCCTGCAGTAGAGAGGGTTCATGTACAGTTGCTGACAGATAAAATAAGCTCCTCCAGCAGCTGCAGCTCTGCCTCCCACACATTTTTTCTTTCTGCCCTGATTCTGTGTCCCCAGCTAAGTATTGAGAAAGCATAGGGCTGTGCTGGGACAGACAGGCAGGAGCACAGCACCAGACCTGCAGGAGGGACGATGACTTAGCCACATCAAGGCCTGCAGTGCAACACCAAATGTTTGACATCTTTCTTTAGTCCCTTACCTGCAGGTGACAGGTAAGTAAACCATTCTATTCTAACGAAAAGTGCATTTCCAACCTGGATTTCTGCGGAGAAAACCTAAAAGGCAAGAAGCTGACTTTAAAAAAAGATTCAAAGTCATGAATCACATAAAAACTGAAAAAGCTCATGAATTTTAAGTCTACCCCATGATTTTAAGGACCTGAATTCTGAATTTGAAACTCATGGGTTTCACTATGAGAACCTGCATTCTGTTGTGTGGTTCAGACTAAGGTTTCTGACAAGCCTGGTACAATCATGTAACACTTGAGGTATGCAGATATTATAGCTGATACGAAAGGATGCCCAGCATCTGTAATTCACACAGCAGCCAATGGAAACTGCAAACACTCAGCTCTGAAGGATCAGGCCTTTAATCATTAATATGTTTCCAGATCTATAAAAAAATGTTTCCTAAGACATTTTATTTCTGCAAGAAATTCCCTGTTGGCAAGAGACTTTTCATAGCTCCTTAAAGACCTATAAGAAACTGTGGAAGAAATAAAGAGGGGTTTTGCTTATGGAAATGAGACCTACTAGAGAGAAACTAGAAATGTTTTTATGAGTCTTTATAATGGAACTACAGTAGCAGATCCATGTTGGTTTTTATTGGAAGACCCAATATTTTTTTCTTCTTCTTTTGTGAGCCTAATTTTTTCCCACCTGAAGCTTCACGTGTGGTCTCTTGGCAAAGGAGAATATTTTTGTAATGGATGATGTGATATGGCTTTGTTTTAAGTAAGGAGATATTTCAGAGAACACTTCAAAAATTTCTTCAAAGCTTTTCTTGTTCATTTAGAAGTCAAAAGTGGCTTTCACTAAAAAAATTCCAGTTTGATTTTATATTTGCTCTTAAAGAGATAAAGCTCATAAACATATTTTTGGTAATTTCAGTGGTACCAAAATTTGGGGGTTTATTAAATGTAATTTTGAAGAATATAATAAAAATAACATAAAATATGAGAAACTAGATGGATAAAAGATTTAAATATAACATATAGGTGCATCAACCAACAGGAGGTTGATGGTTTACACATAAACCAGAGGAGATAAATTAAAGTGTATGCTAGAAGCTTTGAAATAATTAAAGTGTTCATGTGTATTAGAATTATTCAACCTTCTTTTTGTATTGATGATAAACATTCTTGTAAAAAACTTATTCCAAGTAAATTTAATCCAAACTACTGTTCATGTCTAATAACTGATTTCTAGTATAGCTGAGAACTGTGACATTCCTGCAACTGAATTGGTACACAAGTAGCAGTTCTTGTAGGGAAAAAATAAGGAAAAGGTAGTTTCAGTGAGAGCACCACACTGAATTTTACACAGACCTATGAAAGTGGACAAAAAACTGAAGTGCCCCATAGATGACAAACCGTTCCACAGTGATACTTTCAGCTACCCCTAGTATCTCTGAAGAGGGCTCTGGGGTAGAGACGCTCCCTAAGCAAATCTGGAAAGGAGCATGTATCTTTTTCATTAGGCATATTTTAAAATGCCTTCAGCAAAATTTTACCAAGCAAGTCAAGAAGTTTTGCTAGTGGACTCACTTTATCTTGTGATACATGGCCTGATCACAGAGGTCACTGAGTCTGAGCTCCATTCATGACTGCTTGTTCCAGGCTTCCCTCCAAGGCCATGGCTGTCAAAGTGCCCCCTCAAGGTTGCCTCCCTTTCCAGCATGCTGGATTGCTGACTCTTCCTCCTTCTTCCCACTAACAGACACTTGAGTTGCTGCCCTCAGAGATTTCACCTCAGTTTTCATTAAGCCTGCTTCTGGGGAAGTTCTCTTGGTTTTGCCACTTCATTTTTCTCAAGAAAAAAATTGCAGGAGATAGAGTGATTTCTTTAATCTCTGGAAAAAAAATCTTTCTTCGAGCAGACAAGTGCCACATGTTCTTTCTGTGTGCTTCCCTCGACTTTATTTCTGTCCTCTCACACTGATAAATCCATGCCTGCTTGTTTGCTTTACTGTCTTCAGTAAAGAACCCTTTTTGTCTTTCCTTTTTTTTCCCCTACTGATACGTTTATTGCCTTTGGTTATATTTTTACAGGAATTTATTTGCAGACAGGAGGAGAAACATGGAGTCGCTTTTCCAATTATGCTATTATGCCTATCATATATACAGCAGGGTGTAAATCCTGATATCCTGTTTTTCTTCAATTACAGCAGAAAATGAATCCACTTAATTCTTTGCCACATGCATATATACTATGCTCAGTACAGATGGCTTGCTTGTTCTCTGTAAACTTTTGTTGAGGTTTGATTAAGAGCAAGTGCAGAGGACTCTACCAGCAGGGCTTCCCCAGCCAGGTGCTTTGTCACCATCAAGTTCTTCTGCTCTCTCCCTGTAATGTGCTTAAGTGGTCTGGGGCTGTAACTGCTCAAATTTGGCTCATTATAAACTCTGCCAGGTCAAAAACTCATTTCAATCACAAACCCAGGGTAAAAATGACTTCTATATTTCTGTTTCAATGAAAGACCCTCACTACCAAGAATAAAAGCAACATCAGGCAGGCAGACTATAATGTAGGTAGGTTGGTTTCTGATATAAGAGTTAACTTAGTCCTGATCTCAGTCAAATAAACTCAAAGTTTGGCAGAAGTTGCACAGCTTGTTTTCCTTCTTCTGCTTCTTCTGCATCTTCACATTTCTCATGATAATGAGTACCTGTAGCAGAAGTGCCAATGAAAAGCACAAAAATATTTTTTTCTTTCTTTTTTTTTTTGGAAGTCTTTCTCATGTAATTAGAGATGAAAATTGTGAGCAAGCTCATCAGAGTATATTTTCATGTTTTTCATAAAATTCTCAGCAGTATTCAATGCTTTTAGTGACTACTTGACTCAGATTTCTGGAGATTCACCCTTATTTGCTAATCGCTGTTTCTGGGATTTGATACCTTGCCAGAGACTTTTTATACCGTGCTGTTTGTGATGACGCAGCACCGTGCCATACATTCCATCCAGTGTCTCCTTTAACAGGGACTTGGATATCGAGTCTTGGACAAAGGTTTGGAAGGCAGCGCTGAGTTTACAACAAGACATGAGCTTAAGCAGCAATCACTCAGTGATTTTCTGTGTAGGTTCCAGAGTGTGATGGTATGTAGTAACTGGAGATAAAATGTCCTTGTGGATTGAGGAGGANGGAGGAGGAGGAGGAGGAGGAGGAGGAGGAGGAGGAGGAAGTTCTTTACTCTGAGGGTAGTGAAACACTGGAACAGGTTGACCAGAGAAGCTGTGGATGCCCCATCCCTGGAAGTGTTCAAGGCCAAGCTGGATGGAACTCTGAGCAACCCAGTCTAGTGGAAGCTGTCCCTGTCCATGTCAGGGAATATGGAACTAGATGATCCTTGAAGTCCCTTCCAACCCAAATCATTCTAGGATTCTATCCTTCAATGGCTACACCCCTTAAAGAAAAGAAGGGGTTCTGATAATAATATCATTTTTGTATTCCATGTAGGATCCATCTGACCAGCTTTAGCAATCAAAGTGTTTGATTTCCACCATTCCAAAACAGAATGCACAAAATAAGTGGGATCATCTCTGTGTTTTTGTGTGCCTCTCTGATTGACTCCAGAGGAAATCCAGAAAAGTAGCTGAAACCACCCTTTGGAAGTGGAAAGCAGATACTTCCATGTCCTTCAGGACACTGATGTGGTAAATTGTCCATTTATCGTGATGTAACAATTTATTCTCCATCTTCCAAGACACAGTAATTTGTCATGCACATGATCCCAACTCACCCAAGCTATGTGCTCACTTTAATCATGCTCTAAAGGCATGCCTTAACTTGCTTATCCATATCTATTCCGACTTTGTTTTCTCAAAGTGCGTGGTCATATTCACCCACTTTGTTCCAGAAAGCCAACTAAATATTGGCTGACACTCTACACATAAAATGACACACACAAAATTAAAAAAAATGAGAGAAGTAATAGGTCTACAAGTTGTTTTTATTTCAAGAAAACCTTCCAAGTAAGAAACAATGCAAATGTATAAAAGTAATAACATCTAAATATCCTCTTGGTGTAAAGTTGGAAGGAATGCACTAAAGCTATCAAAAATATTTATAAATATTAGGAGTCACATGATATTTTTATTTGTTTTCAAACAGGAGCTGTGTGGCTCTGGAAAGGGAAAGACTGACCTTTCACTACTGTTGTCTCCAGCTTCAGTGCTGCCACAGGCCCTAAGTGAAAACGAGTCTATTGGTCTCATCCAAACCTCGGCACATGTTAGCCCACATTACAAAACACCAGAGAATTTGGCATGATCAGCAGTTTCTGCTCAAGAGAGGCCCAGGACTGCAATAGCAGAGGTGTTAGAGATCAGAATTTGGGAGCGCTGGTTGAGTTACGTGGGAAAGCAAAATACTTGGTCTCCTGCTTTCATTGGGACTGTATTCACTCGCACAAAATAAACACAGTATGAACAATACAAAAAAATATTTATATCACAGCAAATGATACTTATAAATAAGGCAAACAGCTCATTACCACCATTCACCCAAAGGTCACAGAGTGCTTTTAAAGCAGAAATTTAGCTGCACTGGTGAAGCAGTGTAACATCGTTCTTACTTTACAGATGGAAAAACTGAGGCACACAGACACTTTCCTATCCAAGACCGCACAGGAAATCTGTGGCAAGACCAGCATAGGCTCCTGATCACAGGAGTCTGCATGTGTAGGGGTTTGGGGAGAACAACTGAGCTCCCTTGCACTCAGATGCCTGTGGCAAGAGCTGAAGAGCACACCAGCAAAAGGTCAGTGTATCCATTCTCCAAGCCACAAAGTTCCAGTCTGAAAAGAAATGTAAATGAAATGAGACTTTTCTGAGATTTTTCTTTTTCAAATATAAATTGTTTCTTGGCACCAGGAGTCGTTTTTACATCAAAAATAGTTATGTATTACATACTGTTATTTACATAAGTTTGCACTGTCTCTTATTTGGAAAGTTTAATAAGAATATAAAGAAAACCTATGGACCACTGGATATCAGCCTGATGCTGTCCTCTTAGCACCATGTGATGGCAAACTATTCTGGCTGAAATGGGTGAATGCCCTTTTTTGTCTCTGTTTCCAGGTTACTGTTTTTTCCCCCAAACTGATATCCACATTACTGCCTCCTTATATCCTCTAAGCTGTAAACTAAATTAAACATTACTCTGGATCCCAGGCTTTTGGCTATAAATGCAGTTGCTTGGAGTATAATTAACCACCCTGAAGAAACCAAACTATGTGAAGCAATGCTTGGGTACTGTGACAGAAGTGATTTGCATGGGAATGAAGCCAGAGGAGAATCAGTTGCTCTGTAGCTGGGGATCTCCCTGATCCTTTTGCAAGCCTCACAATAGATCACCACATGTGCACAGACTCACTCCTACAAACTATTCTCACTCTTCATTCCCAGGTGCTTGATCAAATGCTTTGGACCGCTTTTGGTGACTCCAGTCCTTTCCTCCACACCTTTCATTTTTGAAGGCTCTCCCTTAATGTGCTGTTTGCTCTTCCGGAAAAAAAAAAAAAACAAAACCCCAACATCCCAAGTGAGCTTCTCTGCACATTCCTCAATAAAAAGAATTACTTGGATGCTTGGAGTTTCCCTGCATTACAATGAGTCACATTAAATGGGATTACTGGCTGAGGACACTGCCATGCTCACTAAACAACAATCTGGTGTCAGAAGCAGCAGGAGCTGCAGGACTTCTGAGGGCTTACAGATACCTTGACAGTCCTTGGCAAGGGGTTCACCCACTGCAGGGAAGAAAGATGAGCTTTTTGTTAAAAATTGCACTGGACACCATATTTCAGTGTTGTCCCTCATGCGAGCATTCAGCCTGTGAGGAACAAGCCAGGAAGCAAAAGGAAGTCACAAGGGAGTTGGTGCAGGACACCTTAGGATGGATGTGCTCCACAGCACATCCAGCTGACTGCACCCCTAGCTTGCAGTGTGAAGCACCAGCAGAAAGTATTGTGGAGAGGCCTCCAGGAAGAAAGCAAACAAGAGAAGAGTCATGCTGTGATGGCTTCTTTGAGCTGAGAAATCTTGCTACTTTTAAGCCAAAACACAGTGGTAGTGTTAATGCTGCTTAGGTTAAATATCTCACCTTCTTCAGACAACCCTGGGGGAGTGAAACTCAGTCTGAAATGAGAAAAGTTTCCCAAAGGTGAGTTCACAGATCACAAAACACGGAGATGGAAAGAATCTATTTAATCATCTATCCCATCTCTCTGCCAGTTAAGAATTACTCCCCATGATGTTTTTAACATAACTGCTTTTCTCATTAAAAAAAAAAAAAGGAAAAAAATGGGGGAGAAATACCTAAAAATGGTCTATGAGCCTTTCTACAAAAAACTGTTCGATTCCCTGACTGAATTCTAGTGTCTCCTTTTGCATTGTGCAGATGAGTTCAGCATGCGCCAGGATGAAGAGCAAACCAATATTTTCTGGAGAACCCTTCCACCATGTGCAGCATCCAACAACTGGAAAAATCCTCCCAGTAACTGGGTTGCACCTGCATTTTCTTAACTGTGTTCAATTTCTCCTCCTTTTCCATGAGACTGAGGAGTTGTTCTTTCATGGTAGTATTCTGTGTGATTATGGACTAGCTAACCTGGAAAGTGCTACCAAGTCCCCCCTATTTCAAATATCACATACAGAATGAGACACACCTTTGCTAAAATAATGGAAATAAGCCATAAGTCTAAAAAGTGGTTTGGATAGTACAGTTATGAAAGAAATCATCCTATTTCACTGTGCAGAAGAGAAGAACAAAGAGTGTTTTTCACCTCTAACTGAGGATTCTATGAGTCTAACATTTCTTTTTTTTTCCAGTTTAATTTATGTCCATGTGTTGCAGAGTCTGGATCTCTGCATGGTTTGACACTGCAGCCTGTTTCACCCCCAGCACAAGTTTCCTATTTCCCTCTCAAAGTCCAGATGTCCTGGGGCCCTTGCAAGGCTCCTGGATGAGACATATATTTGGGACAACTCTGTCCACACAAAAAATCTTCAGAAAACTGAAGACAACATATGTATTAGTCAGAATATCCTGTTAACAGAGGCAAATGATAACCTGTGGGGGAAGCAAGACTTCTCCCTGGGGCTCCCTCTGACATTGATGCTGCAGTGGGAGGGGTATGAGCAAGATGCTGGGTTTCTACGGAGTCCACTCTGGGGCTCCTCAGCCCATCCTACAGACACTATGGCCACTTTCAGACGGCTGAGGTGTGAAACACTGATATCAGTGTAACATCAGAGCCTACAAAGCTGTATTTTATCAATTTAGAGTAACAAAAGTGAAGAACTTCTCACTCCACTCATCTCTTGCATTCATCACCATGAAATGGAAGAATGCATATAGAGTCGTGCAACAAGCTGTCACATCAGCTTCAAAAGCAATGGCCCACACAAGCAAATTTCCCTACTGTACAGTCTTGTTATTTAAGATTATTTAATCAAAGGTGGCAGAAAGCAAGAGGTGGTTGTTGTTTGTTAGTTCTTTTTTCCCAAAGAAAGCAATTCAGCCATTTCCAGAACCGGCCTGAGTGTTGACAGCAGCGTCTACCCACAGATACAGTGTACAAATTGCTTAATTATGTGTGAAGATTACGGGAGCTATGTCAAGCCTGAGTCACCAGCAGTTATTTGAAAAGGTAAAACAAAAATGATTAGCAGATTCTTTTGGAAAGTGACTATTGTAGTTTTCCTTCAAGTGCATGTGGGTGTTGCTATGTCTCCTGGCAGTACTGTGGCCACTTCACTGGTGTGCAACGGCAGGGGCCAAACAAAACTCAGGGCTTGGACATTGCAATATTAACAGCCTTCCAAGGGACAATGCAAAGGAACAGAAGAAAAGCTGGAAAATATGATTTCCTGAAAAGAAAGACAAGATAACCCAAGCAAGTAAAGTCTTTCGGTTAAAGACTATTATTTGAGCACTAAGCATCTTTCCTTCATCTGGTTTTATGGAGGAAGCTTTCAGCATTTCCAGAACTGCCATTAAAATGAGGAATGCCCAGTGATACTCCATTTTGTGTAGTCTCATGCTGCTGGCAAGTGTTGAGCCCATTAGTGTGACTCAGAACACAGAACGCACCTGTTGGATGTCATGGCACAGTGCAAGCGTCACAGTCCTACTGGTAAGTCTAGTTTTGCACCAGCTGTAAGGCTCCTCTTCACTGGTGTAATTTTTGACTCCTCAAGAGAGGTAGGTGCTATACTGGTACATGTTGCCACCAGTGAAGGCAGAGTTGTGCCTGAGGTATCACCAAAGTAACCGTGTGATTAAAACAAAAANAAAAAAAAAAAAAAAAAGAGAAATCTGTCCCTTGTCCTAGCTGTAGATTTCCAGCCCTTTGGAGAGTGCAGCAAACATTGTATTAGAAAACAGCCTTCCCGCGGCGTTTGAGTTCCTGCACTTTCAATCCCTGCACATAGCGTGGAAGTGGGTGGAAATTTAATAGTGATAAAAAATAGCGATAGCTAACTTAATTACTTTGACCTTCTGAAAAAAGCGGAGGGGAAAATGCACAGAGAAGTTTCTTCCTTATGTTTATTTATTTATTTTCCTTCTTTTCCCTCCCTTCTCTGCCTCGTCTTTCCCTTCCCCTCCTCTCCTCCCCCGCCCCATCCCATGCCCCCGCGGCCCAGCCCCGCCTCCCACCGCTCGCCCAGCCCTCCGCAGTCCTCACGGCAGCATCACTTTTTCCGCTTTTAATTCCTCCCACCTTTGCCTTCCACCCTCCCCGCGCCCGCTCCGCGCCCGGTTTCTCACCCTCTCCGCAGCCTCCCACCACCCACGGCTCCGCGCCGGGGCAGACCCCGGGCAGACCCCGCTCCCGGCTCCGCACCCGCTCCCATCCCGGTCCATTCCCGCTCCGCTCCCGCGCAGCCCCCGCCGCGCCCCGTCGGCGACTCGCCAGCGCCACCCGCTGGGCGACCGCGGGAAGGGCGGCTCCGCGCAGGCCCTGCCGGCCGCGCTGAGGACGCGAGGGGACTCGAGGGCGAGTGGGGCCGCGGCGCTGCGGGGCCCCTCCGGAGCAGAGCCGGCGTGAGGATGACTGATACACACCGATGCGGCCCTAGTCCGGCTCCCCGGGGGCTGCGCCCGCCTAAGCAGCCTGGCGCCAGTGGCACCTTGGAGGACACTGGCCAGGATCACTCATCAGTTGCTGCTCGTTTTCTTTTGGGGAAACAAGGTTACACTAGGCATTGAAGTTAGGCAACACTATATGCAGAGCAGGGCAGCAAGCTGAAAAGCTGGTTTAAAGCCCGACTAATCCTGTCTCAACCCTTCCTGGGCTGTCCATTCCCATCCAGAAGCTGAGCCCAGGCCTGGCCTTGTCTTGCCATGGGAGGGATGACGAGGCTGTGGCAGCTGGGGTGCCCTATGGCTGTGCCCACCGAGGGCAGCATCTCTCGGCTGCCATCTCTGTGTGCCACAGCTGCTCCTCCGCAGAGGAGACACGGAGCCAGGTGCGGCACTGAAGGTCCCAGGGATGCTCCTTCGGGGAACGCTCTCTGTCCTGGATATCTCTGTCTGGTGTGCGCACTGCAGCAGGAGCCTTCCATGGGTCCAGAATTAAAGACTTTCACGTTATGCCTGTGCAAAAGGGAGTGTATTGATGGACTGTCAAAAAACCAAACTCTGACACCTCTTTCTTTCCGTTGCCTGTTCGATGGACCTGCCTTAACAGTACTCGTTGCACACTGACCTTCTCTAATGACCACATGAAGAAACGAGAACATTCCGTGGTGTGATGCAATTATAAAATCAGTTTTCCTTGGGAAGTTTTAGATGGTTTGCATGACATTTTCTTAGGAAGTGCAAGTTTGCACATAACACAAACTTAGCAACCTCTGAATTGTCTGAAGAGGTTCAAAGTGACAGTCACGGCTAAGCCATAGGACATTCAGCTTAAAATTGTTAAAAAAACCCTCAATTTCTAGCTGTAGGGGCCCGTCAGATATTGTACATTTAGTCTGGCACTGAGTATTTGAAGTTGGCTGTGAAGGAACTACACTTTAATGTTTGACAAACAAGCAACTGTGCTTCTTTGAAGCTGGTCAGGAATTTGGAAGTCTAAAGCAATCTCAGAGTAGGGATTCATGAGCACAGGTGTGCTGCTCAAAGGCGAACAACAGATGAAATGTGCTACAGAGATACAGAAAGATTACCTAAATGGTAGGACTGGTCAGAACAAAACCAACACTTCCTGGAAAAAAAGTGTTCCAGTGTTTTTTTCTGGTTTAAATCTCAAACTGTTCCAAGCAGCTAGAATAAAATGCAGGGCAGTTAGCATGAGATTTATCTAAGAAAAGATATCTATATGGAAAATCACTAATTCATTTTTTTCTAATTTATTTTTTCAGTTTTCGAATTTCATCCTAGATTTTGGAAACAAAATTCAAGTAGTTCCACATGTGCCATGAAAAGGGTGTATATGTACATTTTTGTTGCATTACTATATAAGTTTTCTATTTTCCTGGACTACTTTGGCTCATTTGTTAACCTGAGCCTCATGTGCGGAGTACAATGGGAGGATACTTTTATCAGGTGGAATTGTTGATACATTCGTGCTCAGGGTTTCCTTGCTGGTTCTGTGTCTTATTCACTAGTTCCCTGCTGTAGCAAGCATATCTTGTGTTTGAAACCTTGCATGCTGGTGGGAAACATCCTGATCCTTTAGATGCTACAGTAGGAAGATCCAGCTGAAACAACAGTGTGTATGCTCGAGCAAGGACTGCTCACAGGAGTAAGGATTTGAGTCATCCAAGCCCAAAATACTGGTAAGAAGGAGGAAGCTGTTTCATCAAATGCCTGGTAGAAGGAGATGTAAACATAACCCAGGCAAAGAGGCTGATTTTGTGGATTGTATGCACAGCAGTTGTGCTAAACTGGGTGGTGTCATTTGGAAAGCATGACAGAAAAGGTGCATCCAGAGCTCTGAATTGAAGATACTTTGGTGTAGGATGTTGGGGTGGGTATGTGAAATCACAGAGGTGCAAGCAATGTTTGTTCTACTGAACCCAAAGTGGGATATCCTAGCATTAAAAACTGAGCTTTTTTAGGTGTGGCAGCAGTGTGTGTGGCACTTGAGCAGGTGACAGAGTCACCACTGAGAGAGGGGAGCTACTTCTGGGCAGCAGGTCCCTTTGGACATGTCGAAGGCAGGGAGGCATAATATAGGCTCTTCTTTCTGATGCTCTAATTTTCACCAGCTGCACAGCAAACACAAGGCACTACAGAGAGCAGCTTGCACCCTGGCTCAAGGGCTGCTCACCCGGGCGGGGACTGCCAGCCTGCCAAGGCCACAAGGCCGGGAGAGCTGTGAATCCCCACCCCAGGGGCATGTTGGATGCTCGTATCTTCTAGCACACTTCATCTCAATTAAGACATGATGAAACGGGACCTTGAGCAGCAAACATGCCAAGGGGTAACTTGAGATAAATGTGCAGCTGCACAGATCTCCTGAAAGGGGGTGAGTTGCACATTTTGCAATTAGGGTGAGCTAATTGTATATGCACAGGCAATTGCCACAGCTCAACTGATGGGTGGTAACTTATTAAACCACAGTAATGTGAGCACTTTGAGTCATGAAACCATACCCAAAGTGTTTGCAGACTCAGGGCCTGAGAACCCGTTGCCCTCCTATTCCATTGCACCATCATCTCAAGGACAAAGAGAGGAATTGAAAACCTGTGGTGTATACGCTGATACAAGATGAATTTCCCCAGGAATTCTTGAATTTCTAGCCAGAATTTCAAAGAATTTAACAATGTTTTCTTATTAAATGACCATGAACCAAAATATTCATTTTAAGTGGGAATGTTTGGGAAAGAGAGAGTTCTGGAAATTTTCAGCATAAACACTAGTTCTTGTAAAATAACATGAAAAGTGATATTCAGAAGGTCTAAATTTCCCTGAAGTCTCTGGGCCTTGTGTTTCTTCAGCTAGGAATCTCTGCAATCTTGAGCCATCCAGAAGGGAACCTGTCCAATTTGGTGGAACTGTGGCTGGACTTGCTAGTTTCTAGGAAGCTTGAGGAGAAAATTATCTGCCAAATACTTTCACTCCTCTGCAATTTTCTCATTAGTTTTCTGTACACATGCATGTGACCTGACAAACAGAGTTTGAATCAGCCAGGGGTCGGTTTGTTTGTTTGTTTGTTTGTTTGTTTGTTTTCAGAATCTTCCTGATGACAACCCTGTTAGCAACACTGATGAAGTGAGCTTTGACCTGCACAGCATAGCTTAGATTCTGGCCCTGTTGGTGTCAACAGGATCTTGCTATTGATCTTCAGACCAGGATTTCAGCATACTGAGTTGCCTACAAGTGAGAGGTATAGAGATTCTTTGGGAAAGCATTTCTTTTAAATGACTTTTAAATGAAACTGGAGATAAAACCATTTGTGCTCGAGGCTAATGCATTGCTGAAGAAACTGGAACTCAGGCCCTGTAATTGGGTATTTTTGTGTAAGGGCAGATGGACCGAACTAATAGAAACAACTGTAAAAAGCTCTAATGTTGGCAAATAACAAAACAGCCCCTTGCAGCCGGGGCAACAGGGGTCTGGGATCCAGCAGGTGACTGTCACACCAAAGTGTCTGGGGGTGGTGGCACCACTTTGTGCTCTGCAAAATGGGGCAATCTCAGGGCTGCAGCTGCAGCTGCCTCATCACAGGTTTCCTCCCCTGGCTTCTCTGCTGCCCACGTGTCTACTCTCTGACAGAGAGGATAACATTAGAAAAATGGCCAAAGGACTCATTTCATAGGACTTCTTTGGCTTTCTGTCCCTTCCCTGTGAAGGGTGGTGCCAACAACAGTAGATGCACACTCACTAGAACCTGCAAAGGAACATGTACAACACCTTTGTGTGCATTCCCTCTGTTTATTTGCTGCCAGCTGTTATGCTCAGCTTTGCCCTGGAGATCACAAGATTTCAGCCATCACCACCATGTTGTGCTTCCAACAGAGCCCTTTTCCTTTGAGGGAATGGAGTCACACTTAAAAAAAGCAGGTATCTAGTGCTGGCTAAACTTCATGGCATTTTTTCCTATTTCTAAATAATTCCTAAGCTAAGACATCCCATGCAAAATTTTAACACAGGGCAGCTGTCTGCATTCACACCAAGAACCAATGAGTAAGTTTTTTGAGGTAGCCTTAATTGTAGTTGTGAGAATGACACCAGCGTAACATTTAAAGTGTGAACATAAAATATGGAAAATCAATCAGAATATGGAACCACATTCGGAAAATATTCAGCTGATGAAATTTCTGATCACATGTTAACAAATTTTAAAAAATAAATTAAAAAAAAAGTTTAAAATCGCATGTGGAAATTTGCTCCTCCAGCCAATGGAAAGATATACTTTTCTATCTCATAATCTACAAAATTCCCTCATCTACTACCCAAATCATATTTTAAAGGAGCTTAATTTATCCCTGTTAAAAAAAAAAAAAAAGAAANGTTAAAAAAAAAAAAAAAAAGAAAAAGTTTTACAAGCCCTTATTCCTGCTCAGCAATCACAAAGACATTAAATCTTATTGCAAAAAGGGGGGGAATGCCTCTTCTCAGCATTACAGCTGCAGCTGTTTGACAGAAGTGACTTCATAAACCATCCTGATTTGGCAGTAGAAGAGCAGAATTTTATGCTGTCTGCTGCAGAGTCACGGGGCTGAGAAAGCTCTGCAAAGCAATCTTCACAAATGTTTCACCTCGGTTTAGAAATACCTTCGCTGCACCGTGTTAATGCCTCTTTTGCTTTGCTTTCCATTCACCTCCACTGGATCATCTACCAAGACCTTTTATTGCTTTAAAGTAATTGATCCCATTGGAGCCACATATTTTTCTTCTTCTTTTTCTTTTTTTTTTTCCTTTTCTCAACAGAAGATACTGCAGTTACACCTCTCCATAAGTTGTCTTATGGTAAAATTCAGCAAAGATCTAGCAGACTGTCTTTACTTGCAACACAATCAGGCTGCATACCTTCTCATGAAAGAGTCCATACTTAAGCACTCTCTCTTCTCTGTCTCTCTCAAGTGTTCACTCCATAAAGAATTACTTGAAAACACATTTTCCTGAGCTGTAATGAAAATAGAGATATTTCTAATGGTTGTCTTCTCAGCCTCCACATTTCTGTATTCATTTTGAGAACCTATTATTTAAGAATGAATTCTTGCTCCTCCAGAGCAACTTCTGGAGACATTCCCAGCTCCTAATAACATGGTTTCGGTATGAGTTTGATATGAGAAGGCTATTCACTACTTTGCAGGAACACCATTTCCTCTGGGAAATCTTCACTGATGTAAAGTCAGCAGGAGCTCTCGCTACAGTGAAATCTCCAGGATTCACCTTTCAAGATATCTGTTATTTTTATAGGAATGTTACAGCTCATAAGCTTTGCTCGTTCCTTGGGCAAGCAGCCTGCTCCTTCACATTGCCAGGGGATTTTGCAGGATTTGTCGCAGAGCAGATCGGACCGGAATATAAGAATCTGAGGGGAAAACTGCCAATGAACGAATGAGTTTCTCAATGATGGTCTTCAAACACTGGCGAGCATCATGTAAGTCTTTCTAAAATTGTTGTCCCTCTCTTTGTAAAGCTGTATGACTACAGATGTTTCTAAACTCAATGCTATCCTAAAAGAACAAGCTAAAAGAAGTGAGGGAAAAATACTGCTCCACAAGCATTCTAGGCATGATTTTCTAAGCAGAAGTTTCCTGGTTATGAATGTTTTCTGATTTAGTGGGAAAGATCTTCAGGTTTGAGATAACTGTGTGTAACCATCAAATACCACTGCAAGCTGTCTTGGCAAGAAGCCCTCGATAGCAATTGCACCTGCTCAGTATTAAAGGGCACCTACTTCCCCAGGCCTCAATAATTTATTTTATTTTTATTTTATTTCTGCCATACAGACCTTTTGCATCTGTCCTCAAGCAATTTAATTCCCTCTACCCTATCAGGCAGGGGTAGAACCTCAGAGAAATATTTTAGCCAGAGGTCTCTGGAGAGCTCCCAATGGCTCCTGAGGGGACTTCAGAAGCCCTTGCTGAAGCATCACTTCCATGCAGTGTGCCTCGTCTGTGATGTGAATGGGATCACCAGTGAGGCAGGTGAACTCAACAGCTCTGCCCATTGCACACCATAACAAATTCTGAAGGCTTCCCAGTCCCCCAGAAGTGGCATGGCCTGCAGCATGGAAAGCACTGCTCTAATAACTGTCTGTGATGGGGAAATGCTCTGCATGGAATAAATGCATTCCTTTATGCAGTCAAACTAATGTTGAATGTTGAAGCTCATGGAAGCCCTTGTCTGCTGTGTTCAGACATAGAAGCCAAGTGGACCCAGTTTTTCCCCAAGGACATGTGGTGCTGCTGGCTGTAGGACCTTGCCTAGAGTAGGGGCAGCCTTCTCCCAGCCACTGACATGGGCCAGCCTAGATTTGTGAGTACTGTAAAGGGGTGCACATTTATATAATGGCTAAAGGAAAACATTCCCTTTTGCCTCTGTCCGCTCCCATCCCTCCTAAAAGAGTTCCATTTGACCTAGACAATCCCAGCTCCATAAAGGCAAAAAGGATTAGCAGTTAAGGATTAAAATGCAGGTTAACCTCAAACCCAGTTCTGAGTGACTGCCCCAGCCAGCAGATAGAAGGCATTTGTTATGGAAACTCTGGAAATGGCCATCCAAAACCTTTCCTGGGCCCTTCAGTATTCTATGGTAGCGCTGGTAGGTCTGCTGTAGACAAGGTGAACTCACTGCTCTGGTACGTCCCTGTGCTGAAAAGCCAGGGAGCCCTGAGTCAGGAGCTTAGCTGAAAAGAAGCCTTTTTCACATATATTTCCAAAGTTTCCCTTTTCAGAAAGATTTTGATGTTTCCTTTGAAGGTCACCTTTCAAACCTGTTCTGTAAAGTTGCCTTAGATATAAAATCCTTACTCAAATATATTAAAAGGTCAAATAAATTGCACTAAGTAAACAAGCTGGCTTTGCTAGCTTTTGCAGGTGTCCAGCACATGGGAGTGTTAGGATACATGACAGAGAACAAAAACTTAACTTATTTATCTCCTTTCAGTAAAAGTGGGCAGTAACTACCTGAAGAAAATGTTTCAGACTAAAAAATTCTTTCCATTTTAACTTTAGGAAATAGGCCCCTTGTGAGCTGAACTGATAGAGAGCAACAGCTTCTGTGGTACTTTGCCATTTAAGAGAGGGTAAGAGGAATATTTGCAGTAATTTAATTTTAAGTGTTTCCAATTGCAGAACAGGAGCAGATCCTCCCTGCAGCTTTCATTTGTCAAGATCCATATGTTTAGACAGATGAGTTAATAAAGAACCTCCCCCGGAATAAAAACAACATGGCCTACTAGTTTCAAGGCTAATTTATGGCTTAAATTTTTCCACTGCTCTGGGTCTGTTTCATGCAGTTGTCACTCAGTGGTAGGCTGAAGTTTCAGGATGTTTCTGATGGCCCAGCTTTTATTTTTGTACCTTAACATAAAATTGATACTATCCACCAACTTGCTCTGCATTTATGAAGAAGCCACTTTTATAAAGACTTCCTTGGAGAAGATACAAACGGCTTTCTTCCATCTTTTGTTTTACTCAGAGATGCCAACCTGACCCATCAAACAGATTCCTACAGCTGGCTGTTACAGACAGCTGCCTTTTTCTTCAGCACACTTAGATTTTAGACCCAGGCCTGCTGCCAACCCTCAGCATTTTTTCTTAATCTCCATGTGTCCTGGTAGACAAAATTTCCACTGAAGGCAGAGTGGCAGTGGTGGTGCCCTGGTCCAGGTGCTGGATGCGCTCCATGATTGGCGGGCCAAAATCTGGGAGTCAGTGCCAGAGCTCCTAATGTCCATTTCTGGTAATTCAGCACTACCACGCCCACTGACCTATTTTATATTTTTCCAATATAAATTCTCAGCATAGCTCAACTTCTGGAGGAATAAAATGGCCATTTTAGAAAGTGATTCCTGTGGCATTCCTTGGGTACCTGAAAGTCTAAGCTGAAACTTTTTCCGAGAGGCTCTGCTTGGAGTCAGTGGGGAGCAATAGGAATGCTTTATCTGACCCAGCCTAGATGGCTGCTGTAGGATGAACTGGATCTGGAGTGCCTCTTTCTCTCTGATGATCCTAAAGGGAAACATAGTTTGTGCAGCTCAGTCCTCAGCAAACATCATGGGACAGATAAGCCCCACTTCAAGTCTGTATTTGTCCCTCACCATCTGTTTTCTAAAAAGGTTGCATTTGGAAGATATCTCCTAAGACATATACCACTGGGAATGGTGGAGTTTTTAATAATTTCTTGTAAAGTTACTGCTCCTATGGAAAAAAGAAGACCCCCAAGCCCCTCATGTAGTTAGTTCTGCAGTTTGTAACTGCAAAGCCTTTTTGTAACACAGCAGGTGCAGATTCATGCAGAGTGCAGCACTATTATATTAATAAAATGGAATCACCTAAGTGTATTTCATCTGAGCTTCCAGAAAGATCTTGGAAGCCTTTCATCACTTGAAAAAGTTCAAATTGATCATTTGTCAGTATTAAAAAAAAAAAATAGCCACACAAACGAGTATTGATGACTACAGCTTGCAAATAACTTTATGGAGGTTGAGGCAATTTTTTCCAGCATAGCTCTTCATATTAATTACTTTAAAAAATGAACATTCAAAGCTATTGGGTCCAGGAACAACTTCATAATATCAGTGGCTGCAAAATGAAAAACGTGCATGTTGGCACATTTGTTCCATCTGTGGTGGCAAGCAGGGACTCTGCTTCTGTTTTATGTGAATTTTAATGAAAGTAATTTATCTCATTTCCACCAACCCCAAGCAGTTATTTATGAATCAGTCATCAGATCTCCCGCAAAAGGAGGAATGAGTTAGTTGGGTACTGAGAACCAATCTCTGATTTGTAGCAGGAAATCAGCAACCAGAAAACAATCTTATTAACTACCATTAGAAATGTCATCTAGCAACTGCCACCCTTTCTATATTCGTCACCCAAAATGGGCAAATCCTCAGGGTGAAAAGCCCTGGGCTTATGCTATGCTGAGCAGCTGGCACAGCTGCCTGGCTGCACCAGCCCTTGCCGATCTCCTGAGAACATCTCCAGATCTTCAGGTCACCTGTGGCCAAAGCCAGCAATGCCTGATGACATGCTGCTGTTTGGCCTTCAGTGAACTTGCGCTTTCTGTTTTGTTCCCTTGGGATGTGTCTCTCTAGCAGGAAGACAAAGCCCGTGTCTGGCACCACTGTGGCAGACTTCACAGAGGCAATGCACTACCCCCCTGGCCAGCCTGCCAGCCTGCAAGGAGCCTGGCAGAGCTGCCTTTGACATCGCTTGAGTCTTGGTGATGTGACTCACTCTTGGTACAAACTATGTGCTTCTGGGCTGATTTCACAGCAACTGCACTGTTTCACCCGGATGCAAGCTCCAGGGCAAAGAGAATGTGTGGGTCTTGTAATGCTGCTCCTTTTGTCTAGGAGTGCCCAGCCTTCTGCCCTGACCTTTCTCTGCGCTGGGCAGAGCAGAAGCACCATAGCATAGGGGCAGGACAGACTTGCACTGTCAGAAGTTTTTTTATTATCCCTCTCTGCCAATCTGGCACCTTGTAAGGACACTATTTTCTTTTCCCCCTTAAAGAAAACACCATGACTGTTTTGCAATTGGGATGGCTATTTTAACTCAGCGTGATTTATATTCCATTCCCTTCTGGCTGCCGTTGAGATTGGCCCAGTCCTATTTACTACACATTTCTGATTTAGAACTGCCCTCACAACCTCTTGGTAACTTCAGTGCAAGAGACAGGATGTTATCAAAAAGCTGGAGTAATGCATAGCTGCACCTGAGCACAGCCAGGGCAAGCCACACACTGCTATTTTGGGAAGCTTTTATACTTTGTATTTTTCCTTTTCAGAAGCACTCATATTGCTGCTTAAAATACAGAATCTATTTTTAAAAGAGGCTGTTCTGTTCACCTTGGCAGTGTGTAATTACAGGAGAGAGACAGCACGGACATTAATACAGGGCGCCTTTGTGGAGGCAGAAGGCATGAGGAGTTCACTTGTGGGTGTGATGCCAGTGATCAGCTGGGTAGGCAGAGAGGTGAAGGGGTCACCTGGGTCCCGGGATGGGGGAAAGGGGCCCCTTGCCCTTCCCCATCTCCCACCTCCTCTTTGGCTAAGCCATCTCTACAGTCCTGCTGCAAATCCAGTAACAACACACTTGCTGTCAATAGCAAAGGGTTTGCTCCAAATTCTTGTGAAGGTGTCACTTTTCATCAGAGATTAACGCCTGCCTTTTAACTGCTGAGGACTAGCACTGTCTAATGTGCACCGGAGTGCAGCATGGAATGTTGTTCCCAGTACCTCCAGAGGATGAGGTCTTTCAGTGTGTTCTTCCCATTCTTTGATTCTATATTTTCTCCGAGCTCGTGTCCGTCTGTTTTGGGACTATTTTATAGAGTAATTTTTTTGAACCAGTTCAGCTGATAAGTCAACTAACTGGGGATAAGGGATAACAGATTTCCCAAGAAGTAACTGAAAGAGATGCAACTGTAGCAATAAATGAGAAGTATCAAATATTGACTACTGGCATGAGTGAGTGTCTCTGAGCCATAAACCTGGAGCTGTCCTTCAAAAACAATGAGTGGAGGAACATGTTATCAAGGGCTGCCATTTTGAAGGGCCTTTGGCCAATCCATCATCTCAGAGCTTACCCTTAAGGGCTTGTTCATTGGAATTTACAAACAGGTTTTAATATAAATTAATCTCTTAGAAAACAATTTACCTCAAATTCAAATTTGCAGCAGTGAAATTACTTGCAATTAAAGGGCTTAGTTACCTGTTAAACAGTGTTTGAGGAAACCTGTTGTAGAATGTACATACCCTCACTGAAGAAGGATTGGGATAGAAAGTCCCAGGGCTCAACTGTTCATGATAATGCATTTTCAGTGAAAATAGGACCTAACTTAGCATCAAGTAGAATATGAAAATCAGAACCCAAAGAAAACTGTAGTCCCAGTGGTATCTAAACACATGCTTTCATGCAAGTAGATATTAAAGCTGTTCTGGGAAAGAAGAGGAAGAAAATAAAACCTTCATTGAAATGGCTGTATTTCATCAAGCTAGCAAAACCCAAATGTCATTAGCCTTTTTTTATTTTAAATTATGAGCAACAAAGAAGTTACTACAGAATTAATATTGCAGAGCTCCAATCTGTCACTATTGTCTCATTTTTAAGAGTAATATCTGACTATTTAATTTGATTTTTTTTAGCACGCTCTTTTTAGTTTCCAGTATCATCCCTTCCACCTCAGCATGTATTTATTTCTAGTGGACTCTCAGGTGGATCTACCTGGAGACTGAAAATATTTGGATGCAAATGTTTAAAGGTTGCTCCTGATTCTGGGTGACAGAGCTTATGGGTGAGATGTCTCTTGATTTGAGATAGTTTGGATTTAATTTTTAACAAATTATGAACAATCACAAAGCTGGACACAGTACACATGAAAACAGCATCCTGCAATATGTCAAGTTCATCACCCAGATACTGAGAAACAAAAAGACACAGCAAAAACTCATTCACAAGTATTTATCCACCAGATGAGACTTTAAAGTGGTCACAGCTTTGCTGCTTCAGTATGCCCTAGTTTCCCACACTGTACTGGTCTCTACTGGGAAAGTTGGCATACAAGCAGAAGTGAAAATTCTAGTTTTGGCTCACCTGGCCCAGCAATTGGTGTCTACTACTAATGGTGTTTCTGTGGCATGCACCTTTGGTACTAAAAATTGGACAAGAACTGCCATTTTGTTCTACATGGTATACCCAAGGTATAATAAGGTAGAAACATTTTGGACAATGCAAAATTAAACTGAGTGGGGACAAAACATTGAAGAGATATTGGACTCAGAAAACTAACATGAATCGCAAGCCCAAACCTAGGCTTTTTCTTAAACTTCTTCCTGGGTTAATGCACATAACAATTGTATTTATTGGAAAATTGAGAATTTTTCCAAGTATATGTTCATTTGGCCTCTTATGCTGGATATACAGTGTGTTAGTTTTGAACAACTGTGAGCTCTGTGGGTCAGTCATATTCCACTTGCAGGTTACTTCGCTGCGTCTTGTGTTGCTTTTTGGCTCCTTGAGGACTGGAGAATAGCTTCACAGTTTAAGACTTTATGTGCATTTCTAGAAATTTAGACATATGAAACTGGCTTCTGGCTCTAAATAATCTTTCCAGGCTACTGAGCATGTCAGTAAGCCTTCATTCTGCCAAAAAAGCTTTTTTTTTCCCCCGAACTCCTGTGATGCAACTGCACTTAACTGTCAAGTAGCTTTCTGTTTTATGGGTTTTAGACTTAAATTACTTAACTGAAAATTACTGTAATTGAAACTCTTGCAGTTCACGTGGCAAGACCCGTGCAATTATGGGTGCAGTCCACTGCCATTCTGTCAGAAACCCAAGGTCAGTGTACTTCTTGTCTCTCTCTTAGGCTTGGGTGAAGAGGAAGAGGATTCCACTGTAGGAGAGGCAACAGAAGATGTTCTACATGCAGAAGACACAAAGTTGCTTCTACTAGTAGGGACATCTTGCTGTGCAGAGCCATCTCTTGAAGTGTTTCACACCTCTCCAGCCTTGGCTGGGCCAGCCTGCCTGGCCTGGGCTCACCAGGGCTGAGAGGTAGGTCTCTACTCCTTCCACTTCCACTCCACTCCTTCCTTAGGGCTCATCCCCAGAGTTTTTCTCTCTCCTTCCAGCCCCTGAGACCTCCCTCCCCCTCCTCTCCTCGTCTGTGCCAAGCTGGGCCAGACCTGCTGGTGCTGGAGGTTTGGGTGTGGGAAGGCTGTGGGGAAGTTGGGGGGTTGCAGCAGCCCAGAGGAGGAGGAGGAGAGCCCCTGCCTGGTGCCAGATGGATGCAAGCAGAGCACCTGAACTGGCCATCAGCATTCCCACCTTTCTCTCTGCTCCAGACCTGGGTGAGGGTTTTTTAAGTTAGTTTGGCCCTTTCTTTCCTTCTTACCTCTGGCTCTGTGGTGGGTAGCCACCTACCCCACCTGCCTCTCCAACACCCCATGGCAGGTTGAAAGCTGCGGGTCCCTGGGAGGAACAGGCAGGTGAGTCCAGTCCAGGGGTTGCCAAGCCTCTTGCACAAGGCAGTGTAAATCCCCCCGTGGTCCCTGCTGGGAGTGGGCTTGCCATGGCTGGCCCAGTCAAGAGGCTGAGGTGCATGTGGAGTCAGCTCTCCAAAGGCTGCATTATAAACCTTAGTGCTGAAGGATTTTACAGTGTGTTTCAACGTGTAATTTAAAATGAGAGCAAGGGCCAGGAGCAAAGTCCTTCATTCCACACCCCTCCTAGTTTTGGGGATGGATCTGGTTGATACTCCTGCATCCCATGCCAGGTGTCTCCCAGTGACAGCCACGTGGAGAGGCAGAGATCAGAGATACCTGGAAATGCCCAGATGGGTCTGGCCATCAGGGTTTCCATCAGAAAGGCTGATGATAAGCCAGAACTTCTCAGACTACACTCAGTTTTATTACTATTATTATATTCACAACCCCAAAATGCATCAAATGCATCCAAACCTGTCAAGCTGAGAGTACCACATTTGGAGCATGGAAAAAAAAAGTCTCAAGTAGGAAAACAGTGGGTTGGAAATGGGAAGGTTGAATGAGTCCCACCTGAAATAACTAAAAAAAAAGTATTTTTGGCTTTAACAAGTCAGCCAGAAGGATCCTATATGTTTTTGTATATGGTTCCCAGAGGACTTAAAACTGTAAGATTTGATGCTAAACCTATTTCTGTGCTGTGAAACCAGGGACAGCTGTACAAATATTTGCTGTTTTTAATTAAACCTAACATTGCTACTTCCTTCTTTTAAGTTAGGTCAAAGGACTGGCAATTTTATGCTTTGATAGATGAAGAAAAACAGTTGTGGGTGTTGTGTTTTAGAAATATGGTATAAAATAAGTCTGAGGGAAAAGGCCTCTGATGCTATAATAGCTCTACCCTTGTGCTTTCTTCTCAGAGATGTTTTCCTTGTCAAATATTTTGCCTTATCCATATAACAACTGTTTCTGCTGTAATTTTGCTCATTATTTTTCCTTGAAAGACTTTAATTTAAACTTTCCTTACACTCCCCAGTTAAACTTTAGGTAGCATTCTCTCAGCATTGTGTTTTTCATAAGTGTAGATAAATCTGCTTTGTTACGGGGAAACAAAGGGAGGTGTGCCAGGTCTGTAGACCCCCCCACCCCACTATATTGATTCAATCACTCAGCAGAATTTATCACAATAATTCCCACTGGAGAAGGCACCAAGGAGGAGTAAGATGAGTGGGGGTTTTCTGTTGATTCATATTTTGTGTTTTGTATTGCTTTAGATGTTCATTTACAAAAAAATCTGATATTTCAACTTTTTATTCTAGGGGAAAACCTCAGATTTTTGTGGGGGAGGAAAAAACGCCATTTCTTCCCCTCTGCTATATACAATGAAAAGAAATGAGAGATTATCCTTTCTGCCTAGTTTTTTGTCACTGCTTTAAAATCATATGTCTGATTGTGCTAAGTGAAATCAATTTATAGGATTTAAGGGTCTTCAGTATGTTCTCAGTAAAGCTTGTTGTTATTATTGTTAATGTTACCATGATATTACTGCTGCCAGCAGTTTTGTTGTTGCTGTTGTTGTGGTGCTGAGCATTAGTGTTGATGTTAGAAGAAAACAGTTGTTTTCCTAAAGATGTAAACCTTATCTATCAGTTAATAAACATCTTTTAGCAGATAGATATCTGTTCCTTCCTCTTGAGGACTATCAGGCTAACACTATGAGTGCAGGACCCATGCCAGGCACTCAGACCAAACTGCAAATGTGCTAGATAGTGAAAAATGGGTACAGGAGTAGGGAGAAAAACATGTAGATTTGTTGTTTATCAGCTTGATCGCTTCCTAAGTGCTGGAAGTATCATCTTCCTAGGTGGTCTGAAGTCTTGGGCAGGATTAACATTTTATAGTACTTTCTTTAGTACAAAAACCTAAAAATCTTCAAACCATCTAACAAACCTGTACCTGAATTTTCATAAAGAAATACTGTACAAGGCCAATTGCAAAAATGAGAAGTGGAAGTGTATCTTTATTTCCAAATCTGCCTCCCTATCTGCTCTTTGTTTATCTGTTTACCACATGGAGTCCTGCAGATAGTGAGCCATTGGCCAAGTACAGAGTAAACCAAGAGGAGATGTGTCATGACTTTGTGCTAAAGAAATCATATGCTGTGACTTTATCTACCTTTGTTACCACTAGCACCTCTCACCTCACAACTAAAACCTTGGCAGAATGGGTCAATTAACTGGTTTTAGCAGGGTCCCGGTGTGTATCCATAAGCCCAGAGGTTCTCTTCTTGGCATTGCTGTTGTCCCATTTGCATTGCTGTGCATGCCTGAAGGGGCAGAAGTGGACATAGGAGCATTTGCTATGGACTCCAGGACAGAAAGGGAACAGCCAAGTTTGTCCCCTCTGTACTTGTGTTATAACTGAAAGTATTTCTGTATTCAATGAGTTTTTTCTCAATGACTTAACCATCCTTTCAGAAAAATAAGATGAATAGCTGCTTATTTTAATCTGGCAGTACTTTGAGCAAATACAGCATTTTTTCTGTCTCATGTAGCTCAAGGCTGAAAACCTAAAGAGCAAAAAACCTCCTCTTCCCCCCCNCCCCCCCCCCCCCGCCCTTCCAAAATGAAAGTCAAGATTTTGTGGGATTCAGCACAATCCACGGGATTTATGTTGCACCCGTTGTTGAATTCTCATAAGAAATATCAATTAAAACATTGTGACTCTGGAAGGAACATAGGAAATCTGCGGGGAGACTCAAGCTCCGTGGCTTTCCTGCACCTGCAGCAGTGTGCCGTCCCTGCTCTGTGCCTCTTGGACGAGGAGGGGCTGCCGGGCTGGTGCCACGTGCCACTCCTTTTCCATTGGTGCACGGGGAGGAGTCCATTTCCCCCACCTGCGCCCTGCTGACGGCTCCTTGTTTGGGTTGGCACGCACTGAAGGTATCACAGCTGTGAGGCCTTGCAGACACAATGCTGGGGTGTTTGGTGGCATGGATTTGGGATGCTCTCCCTACCCTTTGAGTGTCTGGACTGCGAGGGAGGGGAGGCTGAGATTTTGTAGCAGTTAGCTCCAAAGCCTGGTCCCACCTGATACTAATTTTAAAAAAGCTGGAGCAGCCGTGAGTAAGTAAGCCTTTGTCCCCACCTGGGGATAGTATTTAGCAGGAATGGTTCGGTTCTGCACGGTTTTTGGTTGCTGCTGCTGCTCTTTGCACCTTACAGTGCGGGTGGCGTGGTCCTGGGGGTGCAGGGCCTTAGGCAGCACTTGTGCTCAGGAGAGACCATGTTTCCAGGAAATGCACTACATGTCTTCCCAGAATTCTGCAGTTCTAATTTGAACTCTATCAGGTTATTCTAATTCTTTCCCTTCCCTTCCCTTCCCTTCCCTCTGCTGCCCAGCATGGAGGTGCTGGGGATTGCTTTGCTGCTGTGCAACTGCCCTTGGAGATAAGCCTGTAGGTATTCATCCAGAGAAGTACCTGCCCAGTGGATATTAATGGAGCTTAGGCCTAAGCCAGGTGCTGAACAATTACAGATGCTCTAGAGAATTTCAGAGACCTCATAAAATGCTTATGGAAAAACAAGCAGAGGCTTTCAGGAGCATGGTTTTGAGCACAGACATAATTTCTGCCATTTACTTGTCCATTGTTTGGCTGGATGTTGACAGCTGCGATGGTTTCAATCAGAGTAACTCAAGCCCACATTCTGACCCCCAGAGTAACAGGGGATACCCTCAGTGTTTTCCCTGGATGAGGTTCATCCCTAGCATTTTAGTTGCATTCATCTTGCAGGTGTCTCCAAAACAGACAACTCATCTCCCTGAATTGTGGCAATGGGGGACCACACTTGTGGTCTCCCCCAGGGAAAAAGAAAAACAGTGTCCTCATTGTGATGCTTGTTGATGAATGAGAAAAGGCAAGTAAGCTGTCTAGTGTTTCCACAGTGTCTGACCTTTCTCAACCAGAGGCATTTTCTTGTGCTTGTGACAGTTTCTTCTGTTTAGTAACCCATAGTAGATCCCTTTCCAAGTGCTTGTCCACTGTCCCTTTAAACCTGTGGAGACACAATGTCTTTTGACAACAAAATCATGCCCACTGGTTACTTCAGGAATCACTTCTTTGTTTTTAACGTGGCTCCCTTATGGCACATCTGTCTTATACTGAAAGGGACAAGTCAATACTCAATCCTTCTCCTTGGCAGACAGCATTTTGCAGATCTCTTTTCCCTAATGTTCCTTTCCAGCTTCTTCCCATTCTCCTGCTGCAGGCTAGTGTCCCCACAGAAGGCCAGCTGGGATTGTCCCTTTTTCTGAATGTTTAGCACTGGTGTGGTGCAGACAGCCCACATGGCTGGCTCTGCTGGCTCAGCATTCTGCAGCCAAGGGTGAGGCACAGCAGCTGGGTGATGCAGCCTCTTCCACCACTCTGGCTCTTCCTGTGGGGAACACTTGACCAGACTTAGGTGTGTGTTTCTAGGATACAAACACAAAAATATTTTCAGTCTCATATGTGTCATTCTGGAGAGACATTTTGCCCTCAGAACCGACCTTTTTATGTAACACCAACTAAATACACATTGCACCTAAGTGGAGATACTCTGTTAGAAATAAATGTGCTTATAAGCATTTGGAAGTGTAAAGGTGATATTTATAAAGTGACCAGAACACCCACTATGTGCTGCATAAGCCAGTGAAAATAACAGCTGCTGAGTTTTATCAGCTTTAGAGCACCACAGGAGCAGCGCAGAGTGGTTCATCTGTGGTATGTCAGTGCTGAGCACAGCTGACTAATGCACTGCTGTAGCTAAAGACACTGTAATCATATAGAGACTGTAAGTACATGATAAAATGAGTAGCAGTTTTATGGCTTTTCAGATGCTTTCTCCTAATATCCACATCTGTACTGTATTTGTGAGGGTAAAAGTAATGAATATTCCTGCAAGTGAAAATAACTATTCTTTAGAGTATACCTAAGGGTGTTGTCTTCCCTCCAGCCCAGTGGTAAACATGTTGATGTTGGAGTAAAGAAAGGGTTGTTATTTGTCCTGGATGAGTGAAGTACAGCTTTATCATTCTGCATTAACTGTTTCATATACTGTACACATTTTTTTAATGACTAACTGATGGTTCATAAGTCACAGAAGCTTTTTTTTTTTAAATTCTGAAACCATTAAGAGCTCCAAATAAAACCTAGGGTGTGAAATCTGACAGGAATTGAAGAAAATGCAATTACCACAGTTTCCACCATAGAAGGTTATGATTTTTTTAAATTTTCTGTGTCTCTGAATGAGATGTAATTTTCCTTAGGCGCAACGTCAGGCAAACCAATGGCAGCTGCAATTCAATGAACACCGAAAGTCAGTATGGAGGGGCATTGATGCAGAAAGACACAGCCTTACCCTCTCCCAGTCTGGCCTCACATTGCTGCTTGTGCATCACCTCCTCCGCTGTAGTTGTGCAGAGATCTGGAGTGAGAAGCTGATCTAGGTTTAAACCTACCCAGCAAAAACACTTCAGATTGATTTCCTCCCCAGAAAAGCTAATTTTGCAGATATGGAGGTTGCTGCGCTAGCATAGGGAGGAATGCTGAGGCATGAACAAGTGATGGAATACCAGAGATTTCTTTCCTTAGTAATACTTTTGCCAATTTGCAGTGTTCATCAGACTGTCACTACAACTAACCTAAGAATAGAAATACTAATATTAGCCAGTAATAAGTGGGACTAGGTATTTATTTATTTAAAAACACAAATAAATATAATTCTGTGTCTTTAGAAGAGGGGCTATGAGAATGGTGTACATTTTTCTGGAAGTCTAAATGCATGTTATTTGGCATGGAAGGGAGTTGCTACAGGCTCAGCCTCACCTGTGCTAGCCATAGTTCACTTTGCAGATGTGCTGAAGGATGTTCCACATGTTAGGAGCAAGTGACTATAATTGGACCTTCTGGGAAACATTATGGGTCACCTAAATTCAGCAAAGAGTCCAGAGGGAGGAAGCTGAGCTTAAAAGACCTGAGAGAATTGAGCTTGTGCTGAACACAGGATATCAGGTGGTGGAGGAGGAACTGACTCTGACCAGAGGGGCCTGGAAAGGAGCCTGGCTTGGTAAGGACAGACCTGTAAGGCTCCTAGTGAGGATGTGAGCTGGCTAAAAATATGGGAGGGAGTTCTCTGAAAAGTTTTGAATTTGCATTAATGAGGCTGGCTTTCAAAGGGGAAATGTTCTTGGGAAAACAGGAAGAGAAAGAGGTTGAGGCAGAGCCAAAAATTAGGCTAGGTGAACTGCAGAAATCATAAATCTGTGCACAGTTTCTACCTGCTCTCAAAAAATCCCAGTCATGAAAGAAAACCAAACTTTCATGCTTGAGATCTACACAGCAACACATGAGCAGTTTCTATGGGTGAATGCTCAGCTGAGCAGCTGAACGAGAGGCTGGCTGTTGGTTAAGAGTTACTGATTGCAAACAGAGAGCTGTTTATGTTCACAGGAGAAGAATGGCATACAAATATCCTACTGTTCAAGAAACAAGGTCGGGTCAGGTGAATAAAATGGATAAGACATTGTTTGTATAACAAAAGGGGCTGAGTAAAGACTTCAGAGTGGGGTGTGGATGAAGTTACATAAACAGAACCATTAATAAATCTGCTGTCAGTACTGTACACTTGCCACTTATGCATGTGGGCTGGGCAAGGGGCCAAGTGAGTACACATTCATCAGTAGATTCCTAATTTTAGCTGGATAAAACTTTAGTGTACCACTCTAAATGGAGTCCTGTATATTTTTCCTTTTGTCAATGGAAAAAGAGGCACTCTCACATGGGGACATATTCCATTGTCAAGTTGTCACAGAACTCCCTATAAAGGATGTTTATAGGTGGGTGGCTCAGAGTAGGTGCCTCTTTTCTAGATGACTGAGTTAGGTAGATGAATCCCAACCACAGAAAGCACTTTTTTTCAGAATCATTGTGGAGGTTTCAAAATGTAAAACTAATGCTTGAGAAGCTGAATGTAGCTTGCACTCACTAATATTGATCTGTAAGTACATTTCCATCTCCCCAGAATTATTTATTTCTGCATCTACCCATCTTCCATATTTATGATGGAAGTTCCCACTAGATTTGACCAAAGAAGTATTGTTTTGCTATTGATGCTCCCACGATACATGAGTTCATCCGAGTCTCCTGTTTGAAACAAGCATGCGAGGGGCCAATTCATTGAGCACAATTTATTCCAGATCTTTGCAGAAATATATGATGCTCTTGAGCCTGTACAGATGTGTAGCCAACAGGGAGCTGTTTGGCTACACAAGTTTTTTATATATTTTTCAACTAAATCAGAAATCCAAATGCAAAAGTCAGCACTCGGATGTCTACATGGATTTGTGACTCTCCTGCCTGAGTTGTAAGGTTATAAACCAACTGTGGGATTAAATTCATATGTACATTTTTTCTTTATCTGACAGATCTAAGATGAATAATATTGCTCATTTACAGAATTAAAGAACGTTTAAATAGGAAAGGTTTCTTTAAGCCACTGAGGTAAAACCATGGATCTTTTAAAAGGCTTTTAAGTTGGTTTGAATAACCCTCAGTGTCACTATTTTTCACAGGAAGACATCTCTTCTGCTAATTTTGATGATTTCTCATGTGTATTTTTCAGAGCCATTTCCACTCCAGCTTAAAAATACCCAGACATGGGACATATGCTGGTAATCCTGAGGCATGTACTAACATAAAACAAAGTTATTTAATAAATCTGTAATACAGTTCATTTTATTCAGTCCTTTCAGAAAGCCATACCTGAAAGAAATGGAAGACAGTAGAAAAGTGATGCCATTGGCAGTAAGCACACTCAGGTTGCTTCAACCTACAGAAATAGGTTCAAGGATTATTATAGCTCAGGATTTAAACATCAAATTCCTGCTGCACCCACCCCTCTGACCT
Organism: Cyanoderma ruficeps; assembly: GCA_008694505.1. NCBI lineage: Eukaryota > Metazoa > Chordata > Aves > Passeriformes > Timaliidae > Cyanoderma > Cyanoderma ruficeps. Next base: position 1,845,790 of record VZDJ01006585.1, on the reverse strand, counting down.
TAGTGCTGTCCTTATATCAACCCACCAACAGCTCATCAGGTGCCTGACCAAGTACATGAGAGTGGTGTCACACTTGCTGCCAAGCCCTCATGCCAGAAAGGGGGGGCCTGGACTCACAACAGGCAGTCCAGAAGCAAGAAGGTGGATGCAAGCCCGAACTTCTGCCCCTGTGGAACATGGATCAGTGGATAACTGATGGATATGATACTCTGGTGGATAACTTCCTCCCCCTGTTGCAATCACAGTTTCAGCTGAGGTAAATGGTGAATTTCTGTGTCCCTCCACCCCTGCTCCTGCTGCTGGAGAACCTCTCTGAGCTGGGAGGGCAGCACAGGGCACTTGGTGGGTAGAATAAACTCTCTTCTGTCATACCTGGTACAAGTAGCACAGCTTTAATCCAGCAGTGATGTGGAACATGTGGCCCAGTGTGGCTTATAGGCACACTGTCCTTACCTGCTGCTATTAACTGCAGGCAGCAGACACAGCTGTGCAATGCCACTTCCGAGCATTTCTGTGGTGCTAAGGAAAAGAGGACCAGGAATGAATTCCACTACTGCATCCTTTATTTACCCACACTACTTACTGGTTTATTTTCTCCTTGGCTTTATTTTGGACCCCAAATAACTCTGTCCAAGATAGTGCCCAATCATGGTTTTAGTCAAGCCTTTGCCAGCTTTGCTTCACTCCATTTATACCACTCCTTAATGCTATTCCAGCAGACTTTTCATTGTCAAACTCCCCCATATGCTTTTGTGTCACAGTCCAGGGCATAAAACCTGACCTCACAGTCTTGCTTTAAAAATATCACTTGCAGGCTTGGCCTGTACTTTTTTGGAAAGGTTCAGCTGAAAATGTTACACAGAATAATGCTGACACATGAGGGCAAGATGTGCTGCATGAGGCCTGCAGGAAATCCTGAGCCAAGGTGGCATGGATGCAGTTTGCCTGGGAGAAGGCTTGTCCCATGAAGTGTAGACTAAAGCCAGTTGGTGCCTGCTAAATGGACACTCTTAATCCAGTTGTACCTTTTTCCAGGATCCAGATTAATAGAAACCAGAGATTATATCTGTTCCAACTTTCAGATGATGCCCTGACTCCCCTTTAGCTTAGGGTGCTTTTCAAATGAACTCCAGTTTTTCTTGGAGTGGTGGTTGATGTCACTGCCAGGGACATATCACAGACTCTGCAGCTGGGGCTGTGCTGGTACCTACATATAGGGTATAGAGGTCAACAGCCCATGCTGGTGAAGCTTCAGAAAAGACAGTCCCTAAACCCCTGGGCATCACCATTGCTTAATCAGAGAAGAAGGAAGACTGTACCTTTCACAAAAGGCTGGAAGAATCCCTGATGAAGTGGCAAGGCAAAAATAGGGTCAGTCTGGAAGAAAAATCTTGTAAGTTCAGTTAGCTTTTCAGTATAGGAAGAAGTGATGACAGCCTGTTTGCTTCCATCCAAATCCCTCTATCATCTAGTCTTGGAGAGGACCAGGGTCTCTACATGGGGCACACTATATTTTTAATCCAAATATATTATGGCTCAGTCCCCTTCCTACAGCTCAAGCTAAAGCACTAATACAACTAGACAGCAACTGAGTTTAACATCCATAGCCATAAACTTGATGGTTTGCATAATTTAGTTGGGAGTTTCCTTAGAGATTTGCTGAAAATACTGAACTTTGGGTTTTGTTTTTGTTTTACTTCCAAAGGTAAAAATGGAGACCATTACAAATGCTATAAATACAAACCTAATTTCTCTAGAAAGAGGGGCCTGTGCAGAGCATGCTCATATTTTGCAAACATGGTCATGAACTGCTATTAAGTTCAGTGTGGTTTTGCATGTTAGGTAAGAGCCTGCAATTTGCAGGATTGGGCTTAGATCCATGGAAGTGCATGCCAGCCCTTTCACAAATACAGCATTATCTGTTTTCACATTGTATTTTTCAGTCAGAGGTGTGACAATCAAATATGCAATTTCTATAGACTAATTGAAGAATGTGAATAGAAAAGAACAGGAAAAAAAAAAAAAACAACAAAATCCAGAACATAACTGTCAAACTGATGGCAGAAGTCAGAGATGGGCTTACAAGGAAAGGTGAGAACGGAATGGCTGTCCTGTTAGCATTATCACCAGCCAGAGGAGCAACATGACATGGGAGTACTTGAATAGTTTCACTGCAGGCCCTCTCCCAGATCCGAGCTATATCCAGCCCTAAAAGTACCTCACAATATAGTCCTTGCAATAGGAAAAGACCCACCTCAATTACCAACACCTTCCTGGTGTTTTCTGTAGGTGATTTGTTTTTTAATGTCATTGTAAATTAACATCCCACTACTATAATACAAAAACTAACCCAGATTTAATTTTATTTTTGCTGCTCTGTTAATTTAATGTAATATGGTTGGTACAGGTAAGCATTTAAATATCATTATTCAATTAAACTGCCACTGCTAAGGTATGTCCCTGACCAAAGAGCACTGAGTTCCTTAGAGTAGAAGTTTAGACAAAACACAATGTCTCATTTTTATTCTGTGATTCCACTGAGGCAATGTGCTCAAAAGGGATCAGATTCTAGTAGATGTGTTAACAGGATTGTAAAACACATATGCATGTTTTGGTCCTGTTCATATAAGGCAAGATGTCATTTTCTTGAATAGCTGGAGGAAGTGGTTAATTTTCTTGTGTAGATCTTCATTCATGCATGTTTGAAATTGTAATGAACTACTGGACAGTTTACAATGAATCCTCTGTATCTTCATTCACCTGAATGCCCCATGGTCATACTGAAAATTAATTGGAAGATGTAAAAAGTCCAGGGATATAATTTTCTATTTTCCATTACAAGCCAACAAAAGGGAGAGGAAAAAAAAGAAGGAAACTTTTGGTTCTGGAAGACTTCATTTGAACCATTTCTAATTTTACTTACCTACAGATTCATACCATGTGGTGGGTTATTTAGAGTTTATATTATGGATGGTTATAGTTACTCAATGTAAGAACATTCGTACAAAAGACATGCACTGGATACAATGCATAATCTATCTCTTCCCAAGTAGAAAAAAACTTGGAGAAATCTTCTCCCTCACCCCTCCCAAAGATCTGGGACTCTCTCCAGGTATCTGTCTGCTTTTGCTCTGAATTTTCCACCCAGAGCTTGTGAAATAAATGGCTTCTGTAGGTCATACTCATGGCAGAGCTAGAACCAGTTAAACAGGGCTCCCAAACCAGACCTAGCAGTCTGCTCAGCAGGTGAGTGGGGAACCAGACAGAACGGCCAGATGGATGTCAGATTTCTGTGACTTCATCTTTGGCTTCCACAGAACATGCACTGGCAAATGAGTTTCAGTTTTGGCCCTGGAAAAAAGGCGCCAGGGAAGAAATGGTATGGGTCAGCTGCAGCCTCTAAGGAGAATAAAGGATCCAAAGACATCCCCACGGGGCTGACAGGTGAGACACGGCTATGGCAGACCAACACCTGTCTAGGGCAGCTGCTGGAAAGCAGGAGAGGTACAGCAACACATCTCAGTCACCATTGTCTGGTTACATTTAAGCAACAATGTGCACTCTTAAATGTTTTCTTACAGTGCCTTGCAATTTGATATTTCAAGTGATTTTAAATAACTTTTAATTGGCTAAATAAATAACCTCAAATTAAATATTTAATAAGATATTTCCAAACACAAACTTTTTTTTTTTACTTTTTTTTTTCTTCAACAAAAGCAGTGCTTTCCAGTGTAGGTTTTTGCAGAGAGTCCTGTTTCTTGTCTGGAAGGTCAGCCCAAGCAAAAAATTTCCAACAAGTTCTATGTTGAAAACATGGTGGGGTATTTTCAACCTCTGAGACCCTGAAAGGTACAGTCAGGGCTTCTGTGGCTTTTCACAGCATTTCACACTGGCTCATTTGCCTCACTGTTTATGTAGAAAGGGGGCTGCTAAGTAGTCTTTTCTGGACCTTCCCATCTCAGATGTCTGGGACACTTTTTACTCCTTCATTTTGAAATCAGAGTGAAAGGATCTTTTCTCCTCTCTTTTCTCTTTCTCTTCATCATGCCAAAAGCTGTCTTGAATTATGCAGCTTTTTAAAAACTCCTTGAAATGTGTTTATATAAGAACAAACCGTAAAAATTGAAGTGAAAGGACCAAATCCTGTGCTGCACTTACTCTCCATTGATGAGGTACTCAGGGAAAGCCTGAATGGCAGCATGTGAATAAGGGCAGAAGAGAGATTAAATTATACTCTAGGGGAGTTGAGGCACTATGTCAGGCAGTGCAGATTCCAAACATACTCCCTAGGGATCCCATATGTAAAGGTGGGCGGTTCATTCATGACACTGACACAAAATAAAGATTGATTTTCTTACCCACTTTGCGTGGCAAACTCATGAGGTAGCTGACAGCTGTTTCTGTGGCAACCATACTTGGGAAATTCGTACACTGCCAAAGAAAACACAGCTTGTCTTCTCTGTATAACTGGTTTCCTCGTGGCTGGTGCACTGGTACTGCCCAGTATGGCATGTGTGGGGCAGTGTACTGGGCACTGGGTGAGAGAATGGGTCCCCAAGCTCTGTGGCCCCCAGCATGGCAAAGATGTGGATCTGTTGGAGTGGGTGAGAGGAGGGCCATGAAGATGATCAGAAAGCTCAAGCACCTCACTTATAAACACAGGCTGAGATAGGTGGGAATGTTCAGCCTGGAGAAATCTCTGGGGAGACCTTATACCTGCCTGCCAATACATAAAAGGGGGCTCAGGAGACCTGGAAAAGGACTTTTTACAAGGGCATGTAGTGCTAGGACAAGAGAGAATGACCTTAAATTGAAACAGGGTAGGTTTAGATTAGATATTAGGAAGAAACTCTTTACTGGAAGGGTCGTGTGGCCATGGCACAGGTTGCCCAGAGAAACTGTTCAAAAATTAAAACTTATAGTTTAAATTGCCAGGAGCAGATCCACAATTTTTGGAAGCAGGTGTGCTTGCATAGGCATCTGTGGGAATTCATGCCAGAGGAGGAACTGGGTCTAGAATTTGATCCATTTTGAAAAGATCCTAAAGAAAATAGATCTCAGTTTATGCTTCTGGGCATGAAAAAAAATATACATTTAGTTTTAAACATACATTTAATTTAATTTTTTTGGGAGTGGGTTTTTAGTCGCATCCATTCTGTTTACTCCAAAGAAACTGGAGGGTCATTTTTGTAGGAGACCTCTACTGGAAAGCATAAATATGCCAGAGCAGAAGTCATGAAGCTAAAATAACCCATCCTCTGATTCCCCCCTCTGAAATGACAGCTCAGTCATACCCTTTACAGTACTCTCAAAGTGTCCAGGCATTTTGAAGTAAGACACAACTCTGTCTCTTACTCAAATTTACTGCCCAAAAGTAAATCACAGTGACTAAATCCCTATTTTCCCACTCCACGTGGCAGCTGTCCTGTTGGGGAGACCAAAGAACCAGCTGGCACTAAGAACCTCCCTTTTACAACTATGAAGAGTACCTGGAATACACAGCACTCCCCAGCCACACCTGACTGCTCTTAATCACTCCCAAATCCGCGCTATGAGGACTGAAAGGGATCTCAGCCTTCTGCTGGGAAAGAGACTGGAAGAGAGAAGGGTTTCATGACTTTCTTGCCCTCCCACGATCTGTTCACCCCCACCATGTCACCACAATATCTTACCAGCACAGGAACGACCCTCTCTGGAACCTCCCCCCTCCTGTGCAGGGCTGCTCTGTGCAGTGATAAGAAGCTTCCCCACTCTTTACTATCTTATAAACAGAGGATAATGCTTGAGTTTATGAATGTGACTTTGCCTGATTTTTGAGATACTGACACAATGCATATTTGCAAAGACTGTTCCTTCCTCTGACCATCTGAGCACAGTGTTTGAGAGAATATTTATGTTTGGATATGTGAGATCAAAGACTTAGGCAAACAAAGGCTTCAACAGAAAAATAACAAATAGAAGACACTTGTAAGAGCTGAACACAGTTGAAAGCACAATGAATATGAGGATAAATACAGGTTCCTGTGCAGCTGTATGCTTGAAGGAAGAGATCAGCCATAGACACAACAGTCAGGCACAAAGGCAGAGGGCTACAAAGTGTTTACAAAATCATGTTTGCCAGGGAGTGCCTGAAGTAGGATCTGAATGGGGTACTGGGAAAATATGTGCATAGATGATCTCAGCCAGCACCAGAAAAGGCAATGACTATTTCTACTGAGGTCTGGAAGGACCTAGAACAAGCCCCAGAGATTGTATTTTCTCAACCTGTCAGAGCACAGAGTTAGCAGCTGTGTTTTGCCAGTGTGCTGGCCAGCACAGCCTTTCCCTTCTGGTACCAGGGGACTGTTACTTTTCAACCTGTTTCTGGCTGACAGGCAAGAGATTTCAAAGGACCACTTTTCTGCAAGACAAAAGGGCACATGGAGTTACTGAGAGATGATGTCAGTGGATCTGCAGCTAATATTTGCATGCTGTCTTTTCCCCATGGTAGCTTACCTCCATCCCAGCAGAGTCTAGCTGCAAGGCAAAGCTGCAATACTATTAAATCACCTAGGGGAGAAATCTACACAGGTTACAGTGGCCCTCAGCTACCTCTCAACATAGACTCTATTGTTTCATTCTTTCTGAAAGAAATAGCCTAGCAGTTTGATTCTTACATTTTGTTTCTTTCCAAACCTTCCAATTCATTTGTCCAGAAAGAAAAGGAAAAAAAGAAACCAACAAAACCCCAAACAAACAAACAAAAAACAGCAAAAACCCCTTCTTTTATTCAGATCTAAATAAATATTCTGGAACTACATGTACCCTAAACCTGTTCTCTGAGATCTCTGCTGGCATAAGTACTGGTAAGTTCTAGAGGACGGCATCATTTGGTATTAAATTAGAAAGCCATGTAGATAAATGCCTAACTTCATGCACTTTTAAGCTCATAAAGATCAGAGATGAACAATACTACCAGAACTCATGTTGCAAACAGCAGTAACTGTGTCCACAGAGCAAAACAGTGGAAATCAAGGGATAAGGCACACACATATGCTGAGAAATCATTGCTGAAACTAATGCCGAACACAGCAAATTAGGCATCTTGAAGTAAGATCCACAGAAAAATTAAAATGAGCAGAAAACAGAGGAACTGACATATTTCAGGAATTATATATTTTTCCCATGCAGGATCCCATGCAGGTCACATACCTAGGAGCTATGTGCTTTACAGGAATCTATCAGTTTAGTGCCTTGATGCTGATGGTTCTTATCTACACACTGCCCAAAAGTCTGGTGGTTCTGGTTTGCAGTTCATAAAAGCAGTTATTCTGAGAGCAACATTTTATTTGTGGCCCATTGTGTGACCTACTGTGTTTCCAATTTTCATTGTTTTCCCACTGAAAACCCCTAAAAATACATTATGTCATTTTTTTGAGGATGAAACTGTAATAGCTCATCTTTTTTATGCATGTTCACGATCTTTTCTTATTGTTTCTCTCAGGGATCTTCTGTTAAATGAAAAATAACAACATAATACAATTGAATAGATATAATTAAATGCTTATTACTAAATACACAAATATTTAAAATTACAATACATTCAAATGTTAGCATAGAAACCCTGTAAAATATGTGTGAGAAGTGAGGTTGGTTTAGTGCATACACTTATACAGCTTGGCCTCCTCAATATTTCATTTAGAACAATAGGGACATGGGATATGTACCTCCACAATGAAGATGGTTGATGAACATATTGTTCTTCAAAACAGGGTTCAAAACTCTTCTTCCAGAAATGTCCTACTTTGCCACTCCAGGTGGGATCTGGATCCTAAAGGAGTCTATATGCAGATATTTATCTGGGAGCATGTTGTGTAAGCTCCCATTGCAGTCAGCTGAAATCTATTTCCTACTGACAATGGAGTTCTTAAAAATAGATGTCTAGTTGAGATTCCTTGGTTCCATAAAGAGGCATCTGTACAGGCTGGCAGATGTTACAGAGAATTAGGATAGGACTTATGGCAAACCAGAACCCTGCAACAGCAGCATCACCAGGATGCTACAAAGATACCCTTTACTATCTGACTCTTGACTGTGCTTCAACAACTCAGTGAAGGCAGTAACTTCTGGTTTTGGCTTTATTGTGACCATAATAACTGAAAATTTTAACATATTGTGCCTTTATTGAATGAGCTGGTCCTGATCGTGACATGCAGGATAATTCTGAAGAAGCTGTACATGACACTTCTTTCAAAGGGTAATGATACCCTATAATGCACAGCAATTAAAAAAAAAAAAAAATCAAAATATTCTTTGAGACTAAGGACTGCTCTGGCACTGGTGGCAATCCTGCTTTGGGAGGAGGTTACACCTCATGACCAGGAAATCTCTAGGCATCTCTTCCAGCTGACATTTCTGTGATGCTAAGGGCCTGGATTACTCATTCCTACACAACAGAATACATTCATAATCTCTTCATGAGATCTGTTCCATTCTTGAGTGGAACCTGAAGTCAGTATTTACCTTTTTCATGACTTTTTTTTTTGAGTCTGAGTTGGTTCAACAATTCCCCTGACCATGGACTGTGACTCTACATTTGTAAAGGGTCCAGCACACCCTCTATGCCATGCAAATAACAGTGTCTCAAGATACTGCAACTATTCTTCAACTAATTATCTAATTATATGGGGGCCTTACATGGAGAAATACCTCACCAACTTAAGGAAAAGCTAAATATATGATCAGCTTTAACTTCACACTTAAGTGGTGTTCAGAACACAGGCAATCAAGAAAATAGCAAGTATTGATTTTAACCAGACCAAGACCCTTGTTCCATGAGCAGCAAATTCTTCCTGATTGTGACAGTTCATTGTATTTATATGACCTTCTGACAACTTTGAGCTGTTAGGAATTATAGTGTGCTGCTACAAATGGAAGGAGATAAAGCTGAGCTTGAGCACAAGGTCCAGTTGTCCCCACTTCTTTACTGTCAGCTCTTTTTATGCCTCAGCTCCAAATAATTCTCCCTAAAGCAAACCAAAGAGAGGAGCTGTGAGCAGAGTAAATGGGGTCACTGATTGCTTCTAACCCTCTTTTATTTTGTAGTAGAAACAGCACTCTTGGGACAAGCCTAGAGTAGCTTGAGCTTAGAGATTTCACAGATTTACCCAGAAACTGGAGGCAGAAGGGGAAAGGGGGAAGGAAGGGTGGATAATACCAGCACAGTAGGTGTGTTTGTTAGAAAGCACCTCAGGGCTGTCCAGCTTTGGGGGGCTCTACTGCACGGTGTTATGGTGAGTACTCGTACAGTTAGAACAGCTGCATCAGCAGTAATGCAAAAAGGCCCAGATTAGGACATTTATATGTCATTTATCCTTTTCACCTAAGAAATTAATTTCAGAACAGAATGAAACAACTGGATGTAATTGAACAGACATCCAGCTTAATACTTGTGTTTGTAACATTTGATAACTATATATATTTTTTTTTTTTTTGGAGAACATGGTGTTGGATTCTCAGTTGACTCATTCATTGTGCAAGTATCCACCAGATTTCCAACCACTGAGATTTATTTCTTTTCATTAAAAGTCCACATTATTATTTATATGGTCAAGAACATAAGTAATGTTGGAAAAAATAAGTATTAAAGTCTAAGAAAAAATATTCAAATCAATAATAACAGAAGAAAAGAAAAATATGTAGTACATATTAAAAATGAAAACAATTGTTATAAATATAATGGCCTTAAATGTTTGCTTTTATGTGACAGATGTTTTTAACAAAATGTCTATGTTGGCAGTTCGAGCACACTTATGATTTTAATTTGTGTAATATTCCCTTTAAGCATTGATGTCTATTTACAACATCTGTGAAGGGTCTGTAACCTGAATGTGACAGGGAAAAACTAACAGACTGCTATTGGAATCTTTCCACTGGGTCCATGTAACAGACTATTAACAAAAATCTTAAATAGCTATTCTAATCATCAACAGCAATCTTACACAAATTATATCAGACCCAAAGGACCCGATTAACTTTAAAATGCCTTACAGACCTGAAACATAAATTTTGCCCCTCCTACCTTCCTCTGTAGAGTCAAAATCAGATCGTATCACAGGCATTGGTTTTAGCTAGGCACACAAAAAATCAGTTTGCAAGGCAGGCTGCAGACACACAGGCAGGGTTCCACTTTCATGACAAGGAAAGCGCATTTGTGAGTATTAAAATTAAATGTAATCCTCCTTTTTTTTCCTGTTGCTATTCCATAAATCTCCAACTGGAATTCCCATTCTGTAACAACTCTTTCAAACAGCTGGAACTTGGACAACATCCTGGCATGGGGAGGCATCAATATGTCATTGAAGTGATACCACTGATAGAGGCAGATACGGGATTTCTGCTGGAGGAAAGCCAAGTCTTACCAAGATGGTTTCACACAATAGGCAAGTGTAAATTAAAGAACACAAGTTGGGGTTTTTTGCTATTAATTTCTTAATATTTGTACCAAAATTTGAAATGCTAACTGTTATTGTTATGTCCCAGAGGTCTTTTCCACAGAGTTCGTGCTTGTTCACGCCTTCTAAGTCAGGAGCCAAGATTCCCCCAACTTTTGCCACTTAGGCCCTCTCTTTCCCTCCCTTCCCACACATACCCTTTGTTTGACCCCATCTATACTACAATAACTATTTAATTAACAACAGTTGTTAAATTTGTTTATGGCCTGACCTTGTAAGTTTGGCTGGCCAGTTTAGATGGAGCCAAACTGTTTTATATCTCGGTTACAAAAAAAGCCTAGGTAGAGACCTCAGCTAAAGAGCTTTTTTTTAATAAAAACTGAAAATGAAAATGCTACAAAAGAAGGTCATTCCATTTGTATCCCCCGCTGGCCTCATCCACCGTGGCTGTCCAAGCTGCATTATAACCAAGTCCTTGACAACAGAGCCCAACAGCCCTTGTCTGCTAAAGTTTTCTATTTCTCATGAAGTAGAGGAGAAGGGGGGCAGTCCTTTGAAAGTTGTTTTTTTTAAGGCGAAGCCTTTTATTTAAGCTAAAAAGTTTTCTTCATCTCTAACTCCCCCCCCCCTTTTTTTTTTATCTTGGCAATTGGAAGTTAGGTCTAGTTCCTGTCAAGACAGCCCTAGGGTCTCTGACAAATCTGGGTCTCTGATGGGCACAGCAGCTTCTGTCTGAGCTGCTGATATGGTCCCATGGGTAGGAAATTTCTGGTGTTCCCTGCAGTTACTCCTTTCTCTCTCACTAGACGTATTTCACCTCTGTTTCTATCTCTTTGTCCTCCTTTGCCAAAATCCTCCTTATTTCTTGTGGGTTTATTTACAATTGCTCTTTCCTTTTTCTGCTTTTTGTCCCTCAGAATTTCCACATTAAATCACTTAAGAGTTGAGCATAGACGTCTAAGTTCAACAAAAAAAAAGGTGTTAGCTTTGGTTTACCTCTCTACTCCCAAGTGCATTAAATGTGGAAATCCTGCAGACAGAACTAACATAGCCTCCCCAAGGACTGATAGTGTCCTAGATGTGTTCTATGTAATTCACAAATTATATATTGCACAAATAAACCCAGTGGGTTTTTACATATTTCTTAGGCTTTCTTCTTTTTTCAGAAATGTTCAGATAATAGTTTTAGCACTTTAGTATTTTTAATACCTCAGTGGAAATTACCTCTCCCTGAGTCTAGGATGGTTCCCCAAACATTCTGCTGCTTAAGCAAAACTGACTTGTAAAATTTTATTTCAACTCTGTGAAGAAAAATGTGACTGCAGATGGGTCTAGAGCCAGACCATAGAAGGCTTAGAGAGTATTTGCACGGTGAAGAAGAAAAGAAGCAAAGCACGACTGCAAGTGAAGGAACTCACCCGTTTACCCTCTGAAGGCAGCTTGGTTGTTGGTGGCAAGGAGAACTGCTCTTCCTTGTGCCAATTCACTGCTCACAGAAGAGGAAACAGCACTCCTGTGACTGCTGTCTATGAAACAAAGCCAGCCCAGGTGATCAGAGATTTATTAGCACTTTTCATGAATGCATACCTTGGCCAAACTGACACTTATTAGGAAAAAAAAAAAAAAAAAAGGCATGGCTGAGCAAATAGACAGGCATTCCATACTGTGAATGTCAAGGTCTTATAGTAAAGTTTCAGACATTCACTGAAGAAAACTAGGTATTCTTACTCCTAAACAGCTCAATTCTTCTGTTGTGCAACTGAGCTCAAAATAGGTTTCCTGTGAGACCTCATCCACTTCCCAGTCACCCTTGTGGTTGAGCTAGCACAGTGGAACTGCCATCAAAGTATCTCCTCACTCCAGCTTCACCCCAAGAGGACAAGAAGGCACAAACCTTCATTTTCTGGTGTGTTCTTTGTTATCCAAATGTGCAAAAGATGTCAGCTTGAAATCAGTCAGATTTTTTGACTACAGGCTCCGCTGGTTTCTTCTTTTATTCAAACAGACTCATTTCAAATTCTGTTACTATCCCTTCGAACCAGCAGATTCCTGCTCTTTTTGTGTAATGAGCTGTACATGTTCCAAAACAGTCAAAGAGAATTAAGTCATGAAACAGTAGATCTCTGATCCACCTGAGTGTCAAGGGAAAATTAAAAACATATTTTGAAGAAAGATTAAGGAATCACATCAGCCAATGGTCTGGGCACTTTCAGAACACACAGGTATATAAGAAAAGCTGAGTTCAATTGGTGATACATGGCTTTTCTACAGAAGTTTGTGTTCAAGAAGTTTTCAAATTCTGTTCAACTCACTAACAATGTATGGAGCAGAATCAGTTCCCTTACCTGAAATGAAATTTTGGACTGAACTCAGCTACATTTTTGCATTAAATTGTTCCAGGTAGACACAAGACTTGGACTTGTATTCAACTATTCAAAAGAAGTTTAATGAAACCAAATGAAAATTTATTCTATTTTTGCAGTATTTTCCTACATTATCTACAGCAATTTCAAAGCACACAAACCACTATATTAAATACACATGCCTCCTAATTGCTATTACTTTTAGCATAGTTTCCTATAATTCCCACAATGGGGCAGTCTGTCTGTCTTCCTCTCCTGACCTCCATGACCAGTTTCAATCAAATTAGAAAGAACAAGGCTCAAACTGGAGTGTTACCTTAGGTTTTTAACTTGACCAAACATTTCAAAGAACTGAAGAATAAGCTCTCCTAGAGTGAAGTTTCCCTCTACACTCTGTGGAGACAGGTGAATACCTTTGGATCTGTGTGAAGGCAGACCATGTCTGCAAAAATTAGATGTCTAGTCTCAGAAAGGCAGCAACGATCTATTGTTGCTTTGGTAGGGCAGAAACACTGAAATAAGGCTGGGTGTCTGGCTTTCTTGAATTTAAGCTCAAGTTAGGTCCCACAGTCAGGCAGGCTTGAACCCCTCTCAGGCATCTATAAAACAATGAAGTTTTTCTGGAGGACAGACAACTCGCCCTCCCTGAGACACAGACATGGTGAGCTCAGCCATGGCAGGGTCTAGGGGCCAACAGCACACCCTGGCTCTGAGCTGCAGCATGCTATGAGTCTCAGCTGGCTCAAAAAGTGCAGAGGACCTGGGCAGGGGAGCTGGGGTTATGATGAGGGAGGCTGAAGAACAAAGACAGAATTCCATAAGGAACAATTCGTTCCTTTTAGAATTTGTTTGCATTCATTAGTTCTGCTGCGCACAAAACAACTTATTCAAGTGTGTCATTTGCTTTTGTTTACTCTTGTAAATGCCAAATGCATTCCAAATTCAACTGTTGGAGTAATGGGTAAGCCTGTCCTTACCGTACCAGTTGCTTTTCCAGGACATCAAATCAAAATCCTCTGTTGTAGGAATATATCTTTTGTGGGCGGATTTGCTGATATTGCAGTCCAAATGCCTCTTACAGGAACAACCATTGCACTGACTCTTGCTTACATTTTTAATCTTTCTTTGGCCCCTGGCCATATTCTAAATAAATGAAACATGCCTGTATTATTCCATCCAGCAGACAGATGATAAAAGGTCTGTTTCAGACTATGGGTAAGTCAGTCTTCAGCCAGTCACTTCTAAAGATATGGAACAAGTACAGCAGTCTTTAAGTTTAATACAACCCTTTCACATTTTAAATCAATTTACAATCTTTCTTTGTAATCAGTTTGGTTACTTCCCAAATCCAGTACAGGGGATGTTTTATTGCCAATTCTTCATTTCTGGTATGATGTTCTTGATAAGGGTTATGTCAAAGACAACAATTCTCGATCTTTACAGAATCTTTGAAACAACATCTCACACAGGTCCTTTGTTTCAATAAAGCTATGGATGGTACATAAACCTTAACAAGTTATTCTTCTAATTATCTGCCTTGAAGGTCACAAAATACTGTTAATGATGTTCCAAGTAACAAGGACCCTTTGCCTCCTAGAATTTCCCTTGAGAACATACTTGGCTGAAATCAAATTTTATGTACATTAACAATATAATCTTTTTGCAGTGCTCACAAAATAAGACTTACTTGCATTAGTGAAGACACAACACTTCAAAAGCCAATATATAATTCAACTGAGAATACTGATTTTGTCTGAATTAAAAGTAACCTGAGAGTATAGCTAATTTCAGTATGATTAACACATGCAGCAAGCTAAGAATTCACCAAATACCTAATTACCAGTAAGATTTATTTTGCACATGAATTCAGGAGACTTTTAAAAGATAAACAAAAAACTGTTGTGAAGTGAAAAGTTTTATATGGTATAGGAGCTGAAACCATTAACTCAGAAACAACTGAAAATCCTAAATTCTTAGGTATAGCTTCACATTTCCACAGAAAAGACCCCTTTTTCTTCCTGAATATTTCTACTGCCAGAAAAAAACTTGGCCAAGGATTCCTGCATGCCTGGCTGTCCATTTGGAGCCATGGCAATCACTTTGCCTGGGCTGGTAGTTCTGGGTAAATGGACACGGTGCATGCACCAGTACCTGCACTCATCTGCACTTGTTACACAGTCTATTTCACACAGATGCAGATTTACAGTAAGTTTTCTTCATGGGCAGTGAGTCTTACACTTCCAGAAATGTCAAGCTCACAGTGCATGAACTGGCCATGCCTATGAAATCTTCACCCACAAGTCCTAGAAACAGGTGAGCCTTGCAAGATTTGTTTGGCTACTGACCTGTTTTGCCTGCTTGCAGTGGTTCTATTTGGCAAAAATTCTCACTGGGCATGTTATGAGCCATAGTGAAGCATGGCTGGGTCTAAACTAGTAAATAAATCAACCCAAAGTGCCTTCCGTGGACCCAAGGGAAGAAGCATGATACTGACACTGTACTCTGCCCCCAAAACAGGATGGCCCTGTGTGGTGGGTTGACCCTGGCTGAGTGCCAGATGTCCATCAAAACCACTTTGTCACTCCCTTCATCAGCTGGGCAGGGGAAAGAAAATGTAAGGAAAGGTTTGTGGGTAGAGATAGGGGCAGGGAAACATCACTCAACTACTGTCATGGGCAAAACAGATTCAACTTGGGGAAATGAATTTATTGTGAATCAAAACAGAGCAGAGTAATGAGAAATAAACCTGAATCTTAAAATATACTCCCCTAACCCCCCCCTTCTTCCAGGCAGGGCTCAACTTCACTCACAATTTCTCTACCTCCTCTCTGCCAGTGGAGCAGGGAGATGGTGAATGGAGGCTGTGGTCAGTTCATCACACATTGTCATCACACATCCTCAGCAGGATGACTCACTCTTTCCCTGCTCCAGCATAGTGTCCCTCCCACAGGAAACAGTCCTTCACAAACTTCTCCAACATGAATGCTTCCCACAGCCTGCAGTTCTTTCTTCACAAACTGTTCCTGTGTGGGTCCTTTTCATGGGGTGCAGTCTTTCAGGAACAGGCTGCTCCAGTGTGAGTCCCCACAGAGGCACAAGTCTTGCCAGGAGCCTGCTGTGGCACAAGCTTCTTGTGGGGTCACAGCCTCCTTTGGGACATCCATCTGCTCTGGGTGGGGTCATTCACAGGCTGCAGATGGATCTCTGTTCCACTGTGGACACTGTGCAGCTCCACAGGCTGCAGGGGCACAGCTGCCTCACCATGGGCTGCACCAGGGGCTGCAGAGGAATCCCAGCTCTGGTGCCCAGGGCACCTCCTGCCGCTCCATCCCCACTGACCTTGGTGTCTTCAGAACTGTTGCTCTTACACAGTCTCACTCCTCTTTCTGTCTGCAACAGTGCAGGTTTTCTCCTCCTTCTTAACTCTGTTATCCCCGAGGTGCTACCATTGTCACTGCTGGGCTCAGCCTTGGCCACCAGAGGGTCTGCCCTGAAGCCAGCTGCCATTGGATCCCTCAGACATGGGGAAAACTTCTGGCAGATTCTCACACCAGTAACCCCTGTAGCCCCTCTTGCTACCAAAACCTTGCCATGCAAACCCAGCTCACACTGCTCACACTACTTATTGGGCAAAGTCTTGTTGTCCCTGGCATTGTGCTGGTGCAGTGTCTGGGAAGTTTACTACTTGGCACAGGACTAAGCCTGGAGTTGCTACCAGTTAGACAGTACAGATGGTTTCTGGACGGTGTTTGAGGCCATGCTCTAACCCTGTTTATTTTACTTCTCCTGATATCACTCACAGTTATACACAGTAAAGAAGCCACAACCAGGAATTATGCAAGAAGCAGGAGAAGACATCTGTGTTCTGTGGGAACTGGCCACTCCAACAGTGGAAGAACCAATAACTTGTCTTAAATATGTTTCTTCATCTGTGAGGGCAGTGTTTGTATTCTGCGCCAAATGAGGCTTCTTGGACTTAAGACTCAGGTGTCTCAAACTGCTCTAGACCTGCCTGTTCTTTCTAACCCCAGTCACACCTTTGCCTTCTGCTTACAGCTCACCCTGCTTTCACTTGTAGGCAAAGTTGGGTTCTCACACAGCCCACACTTCTGGCCTCGTGGAGGGATTTCTATGCATGACCACAGATGGGCACTGGCAGATAACCCCTCCTAACATATTTGGGTTTTAGAATAACGACAGCAAAACAATGTTCCAATTCACCAGTGAAGTTCATTTTCTAATGAATTTGAGTTCTGTAGGTGATTGAATTTTCATTTGAACTGTGGCATAAGCTCAAGTTCTTGTTAGACATCACATAAACCATGCACATGTTAGCCATTTTACAAATGCTATTATTCAAAGCTGGGAAGCCTTCAGGAATATTCACACCTACATGTGTTGTGGTTTAACCCCAGCTGGCAGCTGAACACCATTGCAGCTGCTCACTCACTCCTACCCCCCCTGGTCAGGAGAAGAATCAGAAAATCTTCAACCCCATGGGCTAGGGTAGGAACAGTTTAACAATTCAAACAAAATTAATTATGTTAATAATATCAATTATAATAATAACAATATTCATAATGAAAATGGAGATGGAGAGAAATACACACACCCCCNCCCCCCCCCCCCACCAAAACCAAGCAATGCTCAATACATTTGCTCACCACGCACTGACTGATGCCCAGCTGGTCCCCAAGCAGTGATCTGCCTCTTCTGGCCAACTTCCCACAGTTTAAATACTGGCCATGATGTTCTGCAGTATGGAATACCCCTTTGGCCAGTTTGGGTCAGCTGTCCTGACCACATTTCCTTCCCACGTTCTTGAGCACCTGGTGGCTGGCAGAGCACAGGAAACTGAAAAGCCCTTGATTCAGAGTAAGCACTACTTAGCAACAACTAAAACGTCAGTGTGTTGTCAACATTGAGATATATTCTCATCCCAACTTCAAAATACATCACTGTACCAGCTACTCAGAAGAAAATTAACTCTATCCCACCTGAAAGCATGACAACAAGAAGGAATTATTAAGAGAGAAATCTTGGCTATGATGTTGATATCCCACTGCCTTACAGCATTTGAACATCAAAATACTCACAACTAAGGCATTCAGAATCTGTGTTTCTTTATCTCACAATCCTCTTCTTTCCTAGAGAGGTCACTAATGTTATCTGAGATACCCTAAGGTATCTGACACATCTTCATGCAACTAGAGGTTATAACAAAGCACCTATGGGAGACAGTGCCCTACTGGACCAGAAGTGGCTGGCCAGATGTTCCCATTTTGCAACCAAATTGAGCCTACAGTCAACAAATGCCATGGATTTTAGAAAGCTGATGGGCTGTCCAGAGTTGGGTATCTGTTTTAGAGGGAGCTTAATGTCACCTGAAAGATGTTTCGTTCTGCAGCCTGGATGTGCACTCTCATAAAATATGAACCTGAATCAAATGTGTCTGAAGTCAGTGACCACTTACTGAGGGAGGACTCAGATGTTAATAAAAATAAACAATATGCTCCTCTAAGCCCTACTTCCTTAGGAGACTGGGCTATAAACACTACTCAGAGTTTCCATAATTATTTTACTGTCGCTGTTGGTTCCCTGTCCCACTCTATTGATGGTAGAGGACAGAGACATTTTATGGCAGCCCAAATGACAGAAATTCAGTGGGTCTGCTGCAAGACTAAGTCTGGGTCTGAAGTGCACAAATAGCCATCATTGGTGCACAAACTGACCATCATTTATACTTCCCAGATTGGCACACAGTATTTGCTAGGAAAGAAATTAGGTCTGCATGGAATTATCTCTCTGAAGACAGCACTATAAACAGTTCTCTTCTTTGAGATTTCCACCTGGTGGGTTTTCTGCAAGAGCATAAATGTGTTGGTTTAGACTCGTATGTCTGAAATCAGAAGTTAACTATTTTAAATTTCTTAATTAACCATAAGGGACCTCTGTAATGGTGTCTTAGTTGTTGCTGGAAAAAAGAACTATGAATGTGTTGCTTTAATAATAGAATTGCTACAGCAAGGGAGGGAAAAAAATGACTGAAATAAAACCATTAATCACACAGTGGTTGTTCAGAGAGAATTCCTCAGTGAGAAGAAATAGGACCACAGCTCAACAGAAATTACAGATGTTTAAAGATGTTTGAGAAGAAGAACAAGTGGCATTTCCTGAACTATATGGATAGTATCCTAGGATTAGCAGTACTTTAGGATACACTAGGATACTCTAGGATAAATAGTATTCTCACAAATGTCTGAAAATTTAGGCTTCTGTTCCTCAGTATCAAAGGAATGAAGCCTCAACAGAACAACACGTATGCATATACATATTTTATATGAAATATATATATATTTAAATGGTTGTGACAGTATACACAGGTACATGTACAGTGTATGTATCCATGTATATAACCTGTGGTAGTAAGGTATTGTTAACTTTTTTTTATCTTACAGATATTACATTTCTAACCATTGATACTCTGAAAGGAAAATTGCAGCATCAAGACTGTCAAAGTACTTTTGGCTAATAATGACAATGATAATAGCAGCAAAAATAACAATAATAATGCCATCACACAGCACTTACAAGGTTCACTGTAACATTCAATCTCAAGTGTTACCTTCTCTCTTACCAACACAGACAGTTTGTTTCAGAGCTTTCATGCTCTGCTTTTCAAGTGAACATTTGCTTTCTGAGAGTGTCCTAATGGGGCTGAGAAATTTGTTGAAATACACAGTAAAGAAAGGCAGGGTTAATATGGCTGCTATACTGCTTTTGATGCAACTACTTTCAATCTGATAATATTAGAAAAATCTCATATGTTTGGTGTTTTTTTAAAAAAAAGTATTTCAGGGGCCTTGTAGGTTTTTTTTTTTTGTTGTTTGCTTGTTTTTTGGTTGGTTGGTTGGCTTTGGGGTTG
>VZDJ01006585.1:1059621-1111064 GCA_008694505.1 Cyanoderma ruficeps | reverse complement strand
TTTTTATTTTTTTGAAACCAGTGCGCCATTCTGACCAGCTCAGTTTAAGCGTTAACACATCTTTGGAGCTGCACATGGGGCTGTGTTACTTCTCTCTCTGTCTGTCTACTGAGCTGCAGCACTTGAAAGAAGCAAAAGCTGTCAGGAGACAAAATACTGAGCAAGTCCCTGTAGAGTAACTTAAGACTTCCTTGTTGCACCCCTTTGAATTGATTTAGGGTGTCTTAGCTGCCGGTGTCAGCTGTGCTTGTGCCTTAATATGCTTTAATGCATATCTGGGGAAAGCTGAAGGGAAGCTCCACTGCTGCCTTCATCTTTGGGCAAAAGGATGGGAGGCCCCTGGCAGGCTTCGTGATTGGGAATCTGACTGTTGCAGTCCCTGAATCTGAGTATGGAGGCTGGCAGGCTCGGGCTGCCCAGTTACACGTGGGCTTCTCATGGAGGGGGATTGGGACGGTGATGGTGAAGCTTGCGCCACATGAAGACTCTGACTTCCAGGAGGAGGAAGCCTAATCTGGAAGTTGATAAGAGCTTTTTGGGTTTGAGGGATTAGCCTAGAGGAGGGGAGGCTTTTCAAAAACAATGTTTTCTTTTCTGAACTGGTGAGAGTGATACAATGTCTCCCCTGGGACACCTCCTATTCCGGCTGGTAAAAGACACTTTGCGTCCAGAGCTTCCTTGTGTCAGGCTCTGTCCGCGGAATGGGAGAATGAATGAGGTCTGATCTGTAAGCAGCTGTGGTAAGGCTAGTTTCCTTGTGTGTTTCACATGGAAAGAAATAGCAATGAGGGGTAATTAATTAGACCTAGTTGTCAGGAGAAATCTAGTACCCAGAATGTCTAACAAAGCTGGTTTTTGCAGGTCCCCCTCTGGAACTTGTTTTATTTTGTATCCAGTAGGATTCTGCACCTCTAGCAGCAGGTGTGTACGTAAAAGATCTAAAGCCACAATGAAAAGATCTCTTTTCGTTGTCCTCATTGTAATATTCTACTGCTTCAAAAAAAAAGATCATTTCGGTATTGCCATGAATGCTGGTGCATCAGAGCTCTTGGGCTTTACTCTCTTAATTCCATTTTTGTAATTAAAAACATGGCTTTTTCTTGTTCTTTTTACTTTTCTTGTTTGTGAAGGAGGAAAGCAAATAAATACAGAGCTGATACTTAAGTCACTGTTGCCAGATGACATTCTATGGGAATGTGGCCTTGCCAGTATGTAGATTGTAAATAGTTCTTTGATTTAATAAGGGTCTCTTAAGTACAGAGCGCAGCCTACAGTAGTGAGGGACTAGGAATGCTTCCAAAATGGGTGTGAGGGAAGAAATTTCCCTTTAGATTTCCCTCCTCTGGGTGCCCATCTTGCTCTGAGAAATAGTGCTCAGCCTCCTGTAGCCTGCTGAAAATTGTGAGCGTGTCAGGGGGCAACTGTTCAGAGTTAGTGCTCCATGTTTTGCAAGATTGGAAGACTCTGGCTGTATAATATTGAGCAGATGTCATAAAACCCAGTGATGAGTGCCAGCGATTCTTGAACTGCAGCCTGAAGAACATCACAGAAAGCAGCATCTGAGAGGAAGACATTGGTACGAACAGGGCAACCACCCATCAGGAGTCCTCAGAGTCCCAAGGAAATCGGCTAAATCCCTTCTAATGATAAACTTTGCCTTTTAAAAGAGGGTGGCTGCAAGTGGCCAGACAGTGGAGAGGGATAGTGCATGCTGGAGTATAGCCAAAGGCTGTATTGAAATTTGGATGAGGGCTTTTTGCTGGCTTTGGAGTAGTGAATTGTGTTACATAAAATCTGCTAGGCTGTGGGAGCAAACTTGAAGAGAGTATGCTGGTGGTCTGACCTGCTTCTGTGGTGGGGGAAAATAAGTACCAAGGCAAACTGTGCTCTAAGAAGCTGGGGAGAAACATAATACCTGATTTATGTGGTGCCTTTTTGGGATGTACAAAAAGGAGTAATTGAAAATGCAAAATTGCTTCTTGTGAATTTGGGGTATAAAAACACAATGAGAAATGAATAAATAATGACTGTGTAAAGCAATATCCTTTACATATTTGCAGATATGCAGGAGTTTAAAGAGAACTTAAATATGATCCTATTCAACTATTTTAATAAAAAACATAAGAAATCAATTCTTTCCTGCTACTACTGTTAACAGGAAAATTATATTTTATATTCTTTTCATGTATGAGGCAGATAAAGGGTAAATTGGCTAGAGGAAACAGAAATAGTAAAACAGTCACTATGTACTGAACTGTATTCAGATGCAAAGGAAACTAAGGGAAAGAGAAATATCCCTTTCTTCTTTCCTCAGTTTCTCTTGTTTATTACATCAACATCAGATATTTACAATACTAGGTGAAATTCATGGGGGGGTTGTTTTTTTTTTTAAGCTGACACTGTCCCCTTACAAATGTGAAACCTGCAGCATCTTAACCATTAGATGCACTAAATAGTTTCTAAAGATGCCCTAAGCCAAACGAAAAATTCCACTTAACTTTGTTTTAGTTTTCTTTTTGTGGTTTTGGGGGCTATACTAAAATTTTGCTAGTATATCCTTGCACTTGCTGTAGTCAAAATAAAGATCAAATGCATAGTGAGATGTAGCCTAAGATATCGTTCTGCCTGTAAATAAAAGGCTTTGCCCTTCTTTTCACAAGCCTTGCAGCTTCCTCGAGCCAAAGATTTCCTGTGGGGCACAGCTAACCCTGCTGCAGAGGAAGCTTGCTGCTTTCATTGACTCTTTGTTTCTGAAAAACTGGTATTCAGTGACATCCATGACCAGAGAATTTGAGTCCTGTAGTCCTTTGCTTGCTAAATTAAAAGACTGCCTCTGCTATGCTAATGCAAGTGCAATAAGGAGATATATTTACTCTTTTTTATATTCTACGCAAAGGCTCAGTCAAGAGAATTTTTTATACTCTTGGATCTGTACATCCCATTTGGTATGTTGATTCTCAAGGTAAGAAATGCAGACAGCCCTCGAGCTTCTCCAGGCATGGGCAGCACAGTGGATGGGGCAAGTGTGGTGCTTAGCCCCTGTCTCCAGTACATCCTGCTTTGCTTTACCTGCCTCAGCTTTAAGTCATTTTCGACTGTTGTGGGCTGCACATTGTTTGTTAATCTATCAGGTCCTGACAATCATTCCAACCCTTAGGTTATCAGTGGTTTTGTGGAAGCAAATAGTCTTAATTCATCAAAATGAAGATCTGCAGCTCCCTAGCAAAGTATGCAGCTGAAACCATACAGGTCTAGGTTTGTTTGCACCTTTACTCAGACAAGAGGTCTGCTTTGGTCATTATGCAGGGATTTTGGTCTGCAAAACTTACGTGGCTTCTCAGGCAGGGATCTTAACAGTTGTTTCACTTAACCAGTTAAAGCTTTGAGTAAACATATCTGGGGTTTTTGAGTTTCTTTTTTTTTTCTTGGAAGTTCTCTGTGAGCACCCAAAGGCCAATGCAAAAAATCAACCCTATTTTCTACTACAATGTGTTTTCACCTCTGTAATTTGCACTTAAAACTTCGGCCTACTTCTGACCTTACTGCTTCTAATTGGTAAGAACATATTTCCTGTGTTCCTTTTAAGATGATCTACTAGTCTAATTAGCATTGATACATTTAGCATGCATACACATTTGTACCTCTTCATTAGTCCTAACGAATGTCAATAAAAGGCAGTTTAGTTTTAGAAAGAAAAAGAGCTGGGGGGAAAGATTTCTATAAACAGTGCTGTAGTCTTTGTGATGAATTGGGTGTAACAGTGGAGAGTGGCAGAGGTGAAGCAGACTGTCTGTTAAACAGGAAACGAGTGATTAACATTTTTTGTTCTACTGATCATAATTATTCCCACTGGCTGAAAAAAAAAATAAACACTACTTAGTCTCTCTTTACTATAGCTGCAGAATAAAATTTTGAGCTATTAGTCATTCTGGCATTGTATGGATGAAGTGCTACTTTATTACTTTTTTTTTTTCAGTTTAATGAACTTTGCCTATAGTTGTGATTCATGTTTTCCTTGCAATAACCTGCTTTTGCTCTGCATTTGAGGACAGCTTTTCCTCAGACCATTATGGTTGTGTGGTGCCTGCGTCCCTGCAGAGTCTCATTCCTGGTCACTGCATTAGAACCCACAGTGAATAACTGTAAAAGGGCTATCTGCCCACCACGAATCACAGCAGCCTTACTCAGGGCTCGATCGACTACAGATGATTCCAGTGCTTTTAACCCTTTTGATGGGCACACCTTAGCAGTGGTGCATGGTGTTCACCTCGACTGCACTGTCATTCATTCGGTCTGGCGTTGGCATAATGCAGGTGTTCCCTCACCTTTCCTGAACAAAAGATGCAGGCTTTTGTATGCACAATGGCAATATTTTGTGGAACTGGCTTGAAAGACTGATTATTTCCCTGACCTCTGATGTTTTATTAATTGAATCCTTTACCAGCTTTTCTGTGATAGCGTCTAGTCACTCAGGTTTTTCACAAGTCCCCCTGCTTTGCTGGTTTTGTGTTACTGACATAATTGTAAAGACCAGAGGTGTGAGTGCTTAAGGAGAGCAAAGAAGCCCTAGTTTGAAGGGCATCCTGACTTGGAAACATTCCTCTTCAGTGAGGTCTCCTTGTTGGCCTCCTGTGTCACTGGTGAACTCGCTTTATCATAAGCTGTGTATGTGCATGCACATAAAGATGTTTC
Organism: Cyanoderma ruficeps; assembly: GCA_008694505.1. Classification (NCBI taxonomy): domain Eukaryota; kingdom Metazoa; phylum Chordata; class Aves; order Passeriformes; family Timaliidae; genus Cyanoderma; species Cyanoderma ruficeps. The sequence goes on along the minus strand of VZDJ01006585.1, from coordinate 1,106,372 downwards.
ATATTTGTGGAAAACAGAAATGTTTATTTACAAATACTGAACCCTTATATTTATCAAACACTTGTTTTCCATCTGTTGAAATAAAAAGCTTGCAGCATCAGTTTTTTAAAGGCAGTATTAGAATTTGTCTGGATCACGAAAAAAAATAGTTATCCCTACTATCTCTGAATTTTTTAATCTGATATTTATTTCTTCCCTTTTTTTCCTACCCTTCACAACTTTCAATTGTGTGATAAATGAAGTTAATAAATTAAGATATCATTTATCTGATGGCTATTTGCCTTTTTTTGTAAATGACACTGTGGTGCCTTCTTATTGTTGCTTTTCTTTCACCTTTGAAAATGGATAGATTTTAGACAAGCTTGTTGGCTGTCTTGGTTCCCCAGATGATTTTACCAGAGGTAAAATAAAGTTCCATTCAACAAACTTCATTTAAAAATCTCATGTTTTTCATGTGCATTTTTGTCCCTTGTTTTTCGTAGTCAGTGTCACTTAGTTTCCTTGGCTTTGAAATCCTAGGAAATGTCTATATATTTGGTGTACACTGTGTTGATGATACATCATGCCTGTATTGTGCTCACGGAAGTAAATGTAGTTACAAAACACAGTATTTACACTGATGTAGGTGATTGTTAACCTGGCTGTGGCCCTGTCCCTCTCTTGGTGGTAGAGAAAATGTAAGAGTGGTTAAAAGTTTTGGTTGGGGTCATCATGTGTGGAACAGTATCCAGGTGTGTGCTTTCCCTGTGTGCACACTGTCAACCTTGTTCACGGTTTTAATTTTGTTCTGCCTAAGTGCCTGTGTAGGGAGAGTAGACAGTGTTACCATCTTGTTAGAAATGTCCAAACTGCCATTATGGAAAAGTGCTTTCAAGGAGTCTACCTAGGATGAGGAAGAGGTTGTTTGGTATAGCAACTGGGAAATACTCAAATACGTGTTAACAGAGTTGCCCACTCTGACACGTAGGCACGTATAGCCAAGTTTTAAACTTCCATGTCTGAAGCTGGGTATGCATTTGCTGTTCCTACATGTTACCATGATCCACAGAAGAAAACTCCAGTGCTTGAGAAATCCCCTCTAGTCCCTGGTGGCAGCAGGATGCAACCTGGAGGATGGCCAAGCACCTTCAGTGTTCAAAGTTTTTTAGTCTTCGACAGCTATGAGAAGGAATTACAGGATAGTATAAATCTGTGAATTTAAATGCAGAATCTACAGGGCTTAGATTAATGCCACTGACATATGGCCACAGGAAAGCCCCTCTGTGTTCAAGAGACATATATAGCAACCATATAGCAATAGCACACACTCCATCCTGTTCTTGTACGTTTATGCATGGAAAAAGGGATGCATGACTGAAACCTTACCACATGGAACAGTTTATGGAAGTGTCTCCATGTTTGGAGGTGGTGTTTTGTGGGTGATGGTCTGGGAAAGACTCTCACTATGCTACCATATGTAATGGAAAGCACAGAGAAACAGTGCAGGGTCCTCCTAGGAAGAGAAAAGTATTTCTTCACTTTTTCCAGCTGATACTTCCTAACTGTTTAACAGTGTAGGAGAAAAAAATGAAGTCAAACAAAAGCACCTCCCCAAGAACAAAGGACTCAAAAAAGCATGACCTGTTTGGGAGGAAATCCTGCCCTTCCACCTTTATGCAGCTGCAGGTGGCAAGTTTCCAGCATCTTCTAAATATGACTCTTTGACCTGAGGCAAAGTGACATGCTTTCTGTCCATACTCTTATTGGACAACAGAGAAGGTTTTGGAGCTGTAATAAAAAAATGCCACAACTGGGTGGCAAAATTAGCTGTTTCATTAGTGTTTGAGGCCTCTGACACTGCATTGTGGTTGTGTTGGTGAACATTGTAGTGTCAGGAAACTTTTTGAGAGAGAAATGTGTGCTGTCTGTAGACCAAGTGCTTATGACTGTGCAGCACTAGCTCTGAGGCAAATCCAAGCTCCATGTGCAGCATTGGCATCTGAACTTCCTGTGTTTCATAGTTACTAGGTAAGACAAACAGGATTGCCTTACACCAGACTGTTGTACCAAAGGAAATTCTGGTAGGTCTGGAGTTACCGATGTTTTCTTTCCTCCTCAGCCTCTTCATCCAAGCCCCGTAAACTTGGCAGCATGGCTGGAAACGGGTGCAGGCGATGTGGCTATTGCAGGCAAACCTGCCTGTTCTGCCAGGCATGATCTAACTTAGCCTTGGATAGATGCCACATGGTGCCACTTGCCATGGATAGCCCCTGCTGCTGCTGCTGCTGCTGTCTGGCTGTTAACGCTGAATGAGCTGTGAGCAAGTGTGCTGGAGAACTTCCTGGCCTCTGCACACTTTCCTCAGAGTGTTAATGACTTCTTTCTAGAGCGGCCCTTGCCACTGAGGCTCCTAGAGGAGGATGATGTGAACATCTGGACCTGCTGTAGAGTCCCTATACAAAGACCTAGAGAGACAGGCTGAATGTCTTCTGTAGGAGCATATGGAAGTCCTGGGGGGATGTAGTCTTCACTTCTCTGCTGCAAAGCTTTTGCTTTGGTGTTGTCACCACAAGGAGATTGTGCTGGCTCAGAAACCTGCTGTAAGCTGTCATTAACAGGATGTGCTACCGCAGCTGATGGTAGAACACACTGGCGACTCGTGTAGGCCATCCCCTTGGAAGAGGTGGAGAAAACAGTGGACTCCTGGGATGTCACCTGAATGAAAACTTAGTGGGCAGTCATTAGACTGTTAATTTTAATGGAAATCCTTGACCTGTGTGTTATGGAAGCCGTGTTGCTCCTATGGCCTCCCAGTTTCTTATGACTGCATCTGCTTCCAGAGGCCAGCTCCTTCCTACCTTTGTTACTAGTTACTTGTGAATTTCCCTGAGATGCCATGGCATGCTTTATTGCAAAGCTGTCAGCCTATGCACCATGATAGCAAATACACTTGTTTTGGTGAAGTGTATTGACTATCACATCCATTCCTCATTCTCTCTTTTGGTGGCTATCATGGCACCCTGGTGGGATGAGTGCTGCCTGTACCCATGGATGAAAGCATGAGTGTGGGAGAGACCATGAGCTCTTATAGGTGCTTTTACAAATTTGGGGTCTTGCAGCTCCCTTATCATTGTGGATAATCACAAATCCATAGCTAGGTCCTGCTTGGAGAGGTTTGCAGTTGGGTTAAAGAGGAGCTTTGCTTCCCTCTGCTTTTGGTGCTCCAAGGTCTGGGACGGAAGAAAGACGGCCAAGTGTCACTGTATGGTCTCATTTCAGGAATTACAAGGTTGTCAAGTTTAACAGAGCAACTGAGTTTTTAGGTGTTTAGTAAAACACCAACTAAAAAACTAATTAAATACCTCAACTTCAGTTGGGGTGGAGATACAATTTTTCTCAGCAATTAGTCAAGTTTAATTTAAGTTGCATGTTTTACTATTTATATCTTGGGTTTAAATGCAGTATTGGATATCAGTAGAGCTGTTGGAAATGTCAGAAGTACAGCTGAATGATATAAAAATGTAGACTCAAAGGAATAATTATCTTGGCTTCACAAGTTTCATTAGCTGGGATGTGCTCTTCACATTGCATTTAGCTGATACCAGTTTTGCATGTTTTGAGTCTTAAATCAGAAAGTAGCAATAAGCATATCCACAGTTCCTGGTCTGAATGCTGAAGTAAGTTTACTTTATCTCAGAGGCAAAAACTCAATCCCAGGAAGCACTCCACAGGTGGCAGCAGCTCTGCTGCCATCCTGACCCAGATTTTGATAAAATTCCAGTGCAGTTATGCACAGTGCGATCTGGCATGAACTGCTGCTGTGTGAAGACCCGCTTCAAAATGCAGACACTTCCTTTTGGAGCCATTCAGGCCAGATTTTGGGAGGCTTTGCTTCGAAGTCCAGGTGAAACCCATGACTGAAGGCATCTCTGCAGCGTTCTGGGGCTGGTGGTGCTGCCGCACGCCCCAGCCAGTAACAGCTGCGCCATTCCTCCGGCTGCCAAGATCCACTACTGAAACTATACTTTTTTATCAGGTCAAGTTTGCATCTGGCAAGGATTTGTAGACACAACATCATTAACAGCAGTGCATATTTTCACAAGATTTACCTCTTCAACACTTTTTCCAAGTTAGTAAATCATAGCTTCTTTAATGTCCTGCTGGCTGCGTGAAAAACAGGAATTTATGTAACAAGCTCTGGGCCGCAAACCTTTTCCTGTTAGGAAAATTTTTTTTTTCATTGCTGGCAGAGTTAGGAGACAGCTCTGTTACTCAAAGAGCGACCTCAAATGTCCTCGGTACAATAATACCAGATTATAACATTTTTGATGACTAAGGAATAGCTGTGATTTCTTAAATATTTAACGCTTGTGTAGCAGAGAAGAGGGAGCACAGCCTCATCACGGTGTTTTCCCTAACCGATGTTGTGTGTCTTTGATATGGCTATTTTGATACTAAACAGTGATCCCGAGCCAGCTAGGTATGTTTACAAAATACAGTAAAAAAATGAAATGTCGCAGGAGGTTTTTTAATCAACAGCCACACATAGCAACTTTCTTGCGACATTTGTAGAGCTGGACTTGTGTCAGCCACAGATTCGTCTGTAGCCCTTGAGTGAAAACAATGGGGCTGTGCCAGGCCGGCCTCGCAAGGCTTCTCGACCGGCCCCTGGGGCTGCAGGCAAGTCTAAAGATGGATTTCCAGGCTTGCCCTCCCTATGAGTTAGCTGCACCTGGTGCAAATAAAATTCCAAGGCCTTCCCTAGCACCCTGTTGCTAGATCAAAGACGGTATTTTGATTGTAAGGTTACCTGGAGAGATACAGTCCTACTTTACAGCTTCTAGGAGAATTTCCTTTTGAAATTGAGTAAGTAAACGCTCAAATCATAGAGTCGTCATGGACTCATAGAATGCTTTGGGTTGAAAGAGACCTTTAAGATCGTGTAGTTCCAATTGCTCCTGCCATGGGCAGGGATACCTTTTACTCAACCAGGTGGCTCCAAGCCCCATCCAGCCTGGCCTTGAACAGTGCCAGGGATGGGGAATTTTTGACGGTGTCTGTTTAACTGGGTTAACTTGTAAAGATGGTTCTTTGGAGAAGAGGTTGGAAAGGCTTCTGAGTTTAGGCACATGGGTTGACTCAGTGCTGTGCTGCTTGAACAGTTGGACTTGAGGCCATTCCTCTGCCATCCTCTTGTGTTAGGGAGTGTCATGTGCCTCTGTTTGGGGTGAAGCTGCACTTCTGGGGGCATAGTCTCAAGTCAGTAGCACCTGTAAGGTGTTGCAGGGTTGTAACACCTCCTTGCTGCCCTCATCTACTCATCTCCTCTTTGATCCCAGAGTAGCCACTCCTGTTGAGCTCTGCAGATGGCCAGTCCTGCTTTCTTTGGCTTTCCATGGTCCGAAACATATCGTGGCTCCTGCAGGGAATCTGTGCCTGTTGTCTCTGGTTTAAGACATGAGATGACTGCCTGGCATGCCTTCTTTAGATCTTAGATCTAAGTTGCTAAAAATTACTGTGAATGGAAGGCAGGTAGTGAATTACTGATTTCTCTGCCACTGAGATCTAACTTCTGGTTTTACACTTGTATTTCATGTGTTGTTTTGTGGTTCCCTCCTCCTTGTTCTGCATGAATTGCAGTCCCAGCATAGACCATGGTACTGTCTCACCCTTCAATTAACATCTATGGCTGCCTGCTTCAGTGCTCTTTGAACTTGTGGCCTTTTGTTGGAAATTGTGTCAAGATACAGGAAAACTTTTCTGTTGATAGAATATTTTTTTCATGTGCTCAGCAGAAAATTACATGAGCAAAAATAGGTTTATTTACAGCTTGGTAATACAAAATGCAAAGATTAGTCTCTTGTTAACAGGTCAGCCTGTGGCCTTCCATTTTGGATTTTTTTTTTAAATTTATTTTTGTATTTAAGAACAAAACTTGAAACATTACTTATGGCTGAAGAGGTAAAAAAACCCTCCAGTACCTCTGCTCATTCTTGACACCTGATACCTGGTGCCCTCAGGTATTTGAAGAGTCAATTTTGCATATTAAAATGTTGATTTTGAAAGAGAAAGATGGTTTTAAGACTGAGGGTTTCATTACAAGCTTTCATTTACAAACTTTCACAATTTACATTCCTTTATCTTCTATGATTTCTTAGGCAATTTGGGTACTTCTTAGGCAATGATGGGTACTTACAAAAATTAGAACTTAATCCTCAACTGGTTTTCTGTATGTATTTTCTCATCTATCTCATGTAGTGATATAAACCTCACTAATGCTCAGTGGCAATAGTGACAGTTGCGTATTGCATGTCTGTAGGGCTGTGCAGGATGAGAATCCATTAGAAGGACCATAGAACTGGATCTAGCATTCCTGAACTTTGCATAAAATAATAATTCAAGAAAAATCCATAAATACAGTCAGGTTCATTCATTCGACGACTCACTTCAGTCGTCTTCTTGATCATCTGGCTTATTTTGTCTCCTTTGTGTGGAATTTTTATTTCAGAATAGTTCCTGCAGTTTTATTTAACTTTCTGTAATGTCAGATGTGATGAGGGCAGATGACAGACAAATTGACATGGTGACTCTTTGCAAGCTTGTTTTCAGCCACTTCAGAGTGGTGAGCTGATAAAAGATGTTTCCAGGCTGGCATGTTTTCTTATTTAATGATTACCCCTGTGTTTTCTAACAAAATGAGAGTACGCTTACAAAAGCAGGTGTTAGTATGCCATAAAAGATGCGTTGTCTTCTCCATTTCTTACATGCTGTTCTGTTTTTCAGAATTCAATCCGTCACAACCTGTCTCTGCACAGCAAGTTCATCCGAGTGCAGAATGAAGGAACGGGAAAGAGTTCCTGGTGGATGCTGAATCCTGAAGGAGGGAAGAGCGGCAAGTCTCCTAGGAGGCGAGCAGCATCAATGGATAACAACAGCAAGTTTGCCAAAAGTAGAGGCAGAGCTGCCAAGAAAAAAACAGCCCTTCAGTCTGGTCAAGAGGGCAGTGGTGACAGCCCCGGATCACAGTTCTCAAAGTGGCCTGCAAGTCCCAGCTCTCACAGTAACGATGACTTTGATAACTGGAGTACATTTCGACCTAGAACGAGCTCTAACGCTAGCACAATTAGTGGAAGACTTTCTCCTATTTTGCCAGAGCAAGATGACCTTGGAGATGGGGATGTGCACTCCATGGTATACCCACCATCAACCACCAAAATGACTTCTACTCTGCCAAGCCTTTCAGAGATGAGTAATTCTGAGAACATGGAAAATCTTTTGGATAATCTCAATCTCTTGTCACCTAATACATCAATGACTGTGTCAACCCAGTCTTCATCTGCCACCCTGATGCAGCAAACACCAGGTTACTCATTTGCATCCTCAACCACAAGTATAGGTTCACCAAATCCTGACTACAGGAAATTCACTTACGCTCAAGCTAGCATGAACTCTTTGTCCCAGATTCCTATGCAGACCCTCCAAGACAGTAAATCAAGCTACGGATCGATGAGCCAATACAGCTGTCCCGCGGGACTTCTGAAGGAGTTGCTGACTTCCGATTCTCCCCCGCACAACGATATCTTGGCATCAGTGGACGCTGGCGTTTCCCAGGCTGGTGGCAGGGCGCTGGGCCAGAGTGTGCTGATGGTTGCCAACTCGGTGGTGCCCAACTATGGCAGCCAGCCACCCCACGGCAAAATGATGAACCCCAATGCCCGCCCTCACCAGGGACATAACCAGCCATCGCCCGCAGTCAACGGCCGTGCCTTGTCACACACAGTGAACACCATGTCACACACATCAGGGCTAAACCGCCTGTCGACAGTGAAGACTTCGTTACAAGTGCCTATGAGTCACCCAATGCAGATGAATGCCATGAATCCGTATGCCCCTGTTAACAGTTGCAATGGCTACGGGAGGGTGGGAATTGTTTCCCTCCACCAGGAGAAGCTTCCCAGTGACTTAGATGACATGTTTATTGAACGGTTGGACTGTGACATGGAGTCGATTATCCGTAATGACCTCATGGATGGAGAAACGTTAGATTTTAACTTTGACAGTGTATTGCCTAACCAAAGTTTTCAGCACAGCGTAAAGACAACCACACACAGTTGGGTGTCAGGCTAGGATGTAGTAGGAGGTAAGCTGTGCTTTTTATAATAAATCTGCAAAACTGCTAAAGGGAAAAGAAAGAAATGTCAAGATGCTTAAAATCTGGGAGTTGTTCTGTGTTGGCATGTGAACTCCCTCGGTTACAGTCAGTCACTTCCCAGTCCTTTGTTAGTTTAAGAATCAGGTTTTGCACTGGTGCGTAAGGACTGTCAAGTGCCGACTTCTCTTACTTCACGTGGAGCTCTAATGTTTTGTCATTGATGTTTTAAAGAAAAACCTTGCTGGTTACTAGCCAGTAATGAATACATTTTTTCCCCCCATTTAAAGTATCTTAAAACTAGCTTGAGCATATTTTAATAGATTTATTAATCTGTGAATGTTAATTTGTTCTTTTTGTTGTTTTTTTCTTTCTTCCTAGGCTATGGTGAAATTCTTCAGACTTGTCTGACAGCAGGAACTGAGAAAAACAGTACAAAGATGTCCTTCACCTTTCTTTTTAATTTTCTTGACAAAGCTGTGCGCATGCACTAACTTTTTTGGGGTCTTTTTTTTTTTNACTAACTTTTTTGGGGTTTTTTTTTTTTTTTTTTCCTTTTTTCTTCCTTTCGTCAGAGTTGGCAGCAGAGAGAATATTTTCCTGTACAGGATGTTTGCCCAAGGTTTGCAGGTTATGTGCTGCTGTAGATAAGAACTGTGCCATTGGAAATTTCATTACTCTGAAGTGCCAAATTCACTACACCATATAATCACAGCAAAGACTCTTACTTACATCATGTTGTGCTTTCGGTTTTGTACAGTATGAACTGTAGAAGAAGAATTGTTTTTTAAGACTATCTGTTTTGGTCCAAGAAAAGTTTATAAACTTTTGTAAGAATACTGTGATGATCTCATGCCCTAAGTAAGTTTAACCTTTGTTGATGTTACCTGTGTTTTGATGAATTGAGATAACTGTGGACTTGCCTTGCAGCAGTACGAACTGCATTATTTTACTCAAAATTGCCACACATTTCATATGGGAATAGAATAGCCTGTTAAATATGATCCTACTTAACTCACTGACTATTCAAAGCAAACAGTAGGTTAAATGCCATTTGATAAGTTACCTGTATTTGTGTAAATTTATGCAAGAATATATCTGGATTTCATTGTCAGATTAATCACTTTATTGTTGGGCTTAAGATAATTTTTGGAATACTTTCCAAGCTATTTTTCTTATAATTAAAATCTACTTTTGTTACATAGGCAACTTTAAAAAAAATAAATCTGAGATCTGGCAGCATTCATAACCTCTTCATTTTGTACAGTATTTTAACTGCATTAAGTACATGTTTTTATAAATTTCCCTAGCACTTGGGAGTGCTAATAAAGGAAAAGCTTAATAAGGATCTTGAATACAAAACATTTCTGTCCCTTTTTTTTGTTGTGTGATGTATAAATATAGACAACTTTATGTTTAGAAATATTTAATCAGTTTTATATATGCATTTTTAGAAATGTCATCTGCTTCTATTATCATTTTAACTACCACAAAGTGTTAAGTATTCATTGTTAAGATGCTTGTACAATGCTTCACATTTATATTTATTTCATGGAGGTCTCATAATGTTTGTGCACTCAAGAGCAGGACCTTTTGCAGAAAACTTGTAATTGTAGTAAAATTAATGACAAAATTATAATTCGTCTTAATTAGCACTAGTTTTAGGCTTCATCAATGTTTCTGTTGTAAAGCAGTAGATTTCAAGACGCAAAAATACTACTTTTGTGTGGGAGACTAAAACTTTGACCTTATTGCAGGACAAAACATTACTTTTTTTCAAAAAGAAAGATAAAGTAAGTGGCAAAGTCATACAAATGCATGAGGTTTAGGGTAGGGGAGAGCATTAATAACAGAGATCTTGTTTCTGTGGAAAAGCATGGTCTTGCTGGAGTAAGCACACTGACAACTACCTGAGCATTTTCAGGCGTGGGTCTTGGAATAAATGATTTCTGATTTTTCTGTAATTGCATGATGCAGGTTTAATGGATGTATAAATAACAGGCCTCACCTCTCTTTTCACTAGTTGCTACACAACATTGGTGTTACAGAAATCCTTGGAGCTTTTTTTATGCACTGACAGAATTAACAGCTTTTTTTGCTAGGGTTGGCTGTTACAAAGAAGGGGAGAAACAAATATTTTTACACTGATTTTTCTTTTGTCTAAATAGCTCACAACTAGAAAATGTCCTAATTGAAATTCATCCTCCCTGTAGTGATGGTGTGTGGTGGAGAAGGAAACAGGACGTGCCGAGTAAATGAAGTTCAGTAACAAGCCATATATTTAATGACCCTGTTACGACTTTCCTAAGGCTCTGCAATGTGTTTATTGATATGCTAGCGTTTAGCTCCCTGTTGGGCTTAAATCACTACTAATTACAGCTGGTCCTACTTTTTTAGATATGCTATTGCAGTTGTCAGGCAGTTCCAGAGGCTGATGTGATACCAGGATCTTTCCCAGCATGAAATTGTTCTTTGAACTTGTTTTGAGCAAAATCGAATGTTCCTAGTGCCAAAGCCTCAGTAAAGCCACCTGCTTTTACGAGCAAATATCTCCAGTAGCGTCTTCACCATCAAATGCCTAGTCCCTGAAACATGATAGTACATCCTGGCAGTGGAGCAAGTGGAGGGCTTATACAGGGGTTTCTGAAGATGATTCTGTTTGCTGCATGTGCAAAAATGTTTGTTCCCAAATAGGCACTGATACACATAGGCCAATGTAGTCATAAAATCCACTTCTGCATGCAAAGAAAGCAGCAATTAATGCTATACTCCATGGGGATGCAGCTGAACATGCTACATTTAACAATATACCTCCTGTTTATTATTTACTGCTACTGTATAACTTCCTGTAAACAGATATTTTATTCATTTCCTTTTATGCCTATGAATAACATAAATGTAGCCTTTCCCTAATTACAACAGTCTGTAGAAAGCCCTTCTAATTATTGTGAGAAGACGGTTATAGGTAATCAGAGATTTGGGATGCGTGGTCAATTTGGCATTTTTGGGGGTTTAGGGTTTTTTTTAATTTTCAGTGGGGTTTTTTGTTCATTTGTTTGGGGTTTTTAGTTTTTGGGGGTTTTTGTGGTGCCATTCTAATGTGTTGCAGTTGTAATTCTGGAATACTGTGAAGTTGGTGAAGGAGCATGTTGTCTGCCTTGAAAACAAACATTATGTGACCTCTAGTTATAAATCCTTTTTCAGTAAAAGTACCAAGTTTCTGGAGTAACTTAGTTTGTCAGAATTGTTGTAAATGATTGGTTTGTGAATTGTGCAGATGATCTTACCTATGCAGCCTTGTTTTTGACTTTTCTCTGGTTTGTACTGTTATTAAAAGTTTATTGTATTATAGAGCTGTTCAGATATTTTAAATATAAAGATGTATTGTTTCCATAATATAGCTATATGATGTATGTTTAGGTAGTAGATGCATTAATTGGAAAGCTCTGCTTTGATAAACTGACGGTTTGCCTACACTTATAAGCAAAAGTCATATTGCTTATTATTGGCTTAAGTCAACAGAGCATCCCTGAGAAGTTAAAATTGGACCAATTATAAAACAGTATAAAATTTGCACTTGTTAAACCACTGGATGTATGTTAGTACTTTTTTATTTTTTTACTGATTTGAAATTCCTATTTTCATTATGAAATTGCTAGGATTCTTAATTTATGACTGATTTTAAATAAGGTATTCTCATTATTATTATTGTTATTATTATTATTATTTTGGTAATCGTAAGATGCAGCATGGTTTATGCAAGCAAAAAGCAAATTATTCTACGTGAAAACTGGCCTCTTTTTTGAAGGTGTTCCACAAACCAGCAATATCTGAGAGATTGGCATGTACATACTGCTAGTTCTATTTGCGAGTGATGTGACAGCTCTTCAACGCTTTCACTGCTCTGACTTAGTCACATTGCAAAATTTAAATTCATACGTGGATATTTTCAGAAAAAGTGCCTGATGTACTTCTACAGACACATGAGAACAATCCCTGACAGTTTGTTGTATAAAGCCATAAATGTATATAAATTATGTCAAAAAGATTTTGTGTCCTTTCTTGTATACAGAGAATGAGATTTGTACCAGGATTCTACTTGTGATTAGTAATCCTTCTACTGAGATGTTGTCGTAATCACTTTCCTCACAGTGTAATCTTTTTAATGATGATGATCCCGTTTGGACAATCCTGATGGCATTAGCAATTTTATACAGAAAAATACCTCATGGTACCAAGTCTTGCCTGGCGAGATGATGACATATTAACGAGCAAACACTAACTGCAGAATAGTTAACAAATTTTCCATTACTTGGTATAAAGGAATTTTTCTCTCTTGGCATTGCTTCTGGATTTGGAACCGTAGCAGGTACAGGAACCTAATAGGGCTGTGTTACCAGTGTTTAATCACAACCTAGTGTGCTAAAAGTAACTTGTTTACAAGTCTTTGAGACTAAACGCAAGAAGAATCCATGCCTGACTTCTAGGGCTCACGAGACATCTTTGTGTAGAAGTGTGTTGTTACTGGAAGATGCACGAAGCGGCATCAGAACGTGTTGCCAGTGCTTCAACAAGCGTAGTTCAGAGAAAATGGCAAAAAGTCCTGAAATCGTTTCAAGAATGAGTATTTGTAAGTATAAGCTCTTAATAAAATTGCTATGACATGAGATGATAATTAGTGTATCAGAATGTTCTGTAATACCTTATTAAAGAATAATAAAAAAAAAGGGGATGTTAACATCCATAAAACCTCAGGAAAGAATTAGTCTTTTAGTCCAAATTACATGTTGGAACCTAATGCTATTAAATGTGGAAGAGAGAGGGCCCAAGCCCTCTTGGTCCTCTTTCCCCTGGTTTTTGCCTCTGCCCCTCCTGAGGTCTGTGCCTTTTCTCAGAGTAAGTTTTTTCCTTGCTGAACATTTGCCAGCCTTCCTGTTGCTGCTCCTTTTGCAGCCATGCTTTCGGCTGTGGTGATGGGAGCTCTGCTGATGTGAGTGAGTAGGGAGAGCAGGAATGTCTAATTTTTTTTTTTAAATTTTATTTTTTTTAATGAAGATTGTGTTTCAAAACAGAGCTGGAAGAAAGGATGAGAGGCTGCCAAAACAGACAGCCAATAACACCCACGCCACAGTTGTCTTGTGAGGCCCAGATCCCTGCTTGCCTGCAGGTGGGGAGGGAAGGGGTGGCAGAGAGCAGGCTCTGAATGAATTGCTGGCAAGAAAAAGGCAGTTTGATCTTAAAGTGAGCAGAGGTAGACCTAAAGAACATGAAAGAGCTAATTGTATGTAAAAATAGAAATATTTAAAGATAGCTAAAAAATAATTTCTGCTTGTACCTTGCAGTTCCATCTTCATTTTAGCTTTGCCCTTTTTTCTTCAGTGTAGATTTTGGAAGGGTTTTTGCATGTTAGGGGAAGCTGAGGATATCTTCCCTGACATTTTCAAAAGCCTGACTTCTGGAGTGAGAGGATTGTAAGATCCAAAGATACTCTATTTGGGTGTTCATGACGCTGTTTTTGGAAAGGATGCACATCTAATTGGTACATGACTAGTTACTGTTGTCAGGAGAGATAGTCAAAGCTTGTCTCTTGGGAAGGGACTGGCTAACAATTTATGCCAATCTGGCAACAAGGGATTTGAATCTGCTGATCAAGCAGGAAAACCTCAAAGCATCTTTGTGCTCTGAGTCAGTTCTACATCATTGTAATAAACATGTTTTTGTGCAGAAACGTCAACTGTGTCACCTCAGTTGATAATTCAGTTAAAACTACAAACGACATTAGGTCTTGCAGCCATTTATTGTGCAGCTTGTCTGCAAAGATGGGATTTGTGAAGATTTTTGGAAGGAATAACTTGCAGTGATCAGTGTCTGTGGTCATGCCCACTGCAGGAATGGTATGCAAATCACTGTTCATTACCTGATTGTGTTTTGCTTGGGGTAATGTTCTGGCATGTGCCAAAATGATAGCTAAAATGAGGAGGCAGGGACAGCGCCCCATCTTATATTATGTTCTTCTACTTGCTGTTGGACCCTGGGGCATGCAGAAATTTTGCATGTGTTTTTTGCAAGTAAACTTATTGTGGGGGTGTTTATCACTGAGATGATGGGAAAAGGGATGAGGGCTTTCTGCAGTACAACTGGAATAGCATTGCAGGAAGCTTCTGGTGGGTATAATAGGACAGTGGAGGGGAGAATCAGACAAAGAGCTTGTTCATAACTTGGAACCTCAATATTTTACATCCTTCCTGTCTGCTCATCCACAGTTGTTCATGCCATCCTTAAACGAAGGCGCTTTTCCAAGAAAGATGAGTTGAGTGTCGGTCTCTTCTCCTAAGTAACAAGAAAAAAGAGGAAATGGTCTCAAGTTGCCCCAGAGGAGATTTAGTTTGGATATTAGGAAAAATTTCTTCACAATAAGGTTGTCAAGCATTGGAACAGGCTGTCCAGGGAAGTGGTTGAGTCATCATCCCTGGAGGTATTTAAAAAGCCATGGAGATGAGTCACTTAGGGACATGGTTTAGTGGGGGACTTGGCAGTGCTGAGTTAACGGTTGGGCTTGATGATCTTAAAGCTCTTTTCCAACCTAAATGATTCTATGATTCTATGGTTATGTTTCTTTCTCAGTACCCTAGAGTGACACTACCTGAGCAGGCAACAGCCCAGACCATCCACAAGAGCCTTGCTGGGTTTCTAGGGAACTATGTTTGGCAGGAAATGTCTAAATTGTTTCTGAAATATTCAATCAACTTCAGTCAAGTCAGCAGAGTTCATGGAAAAGCCCATTATAAAAGTATATGTGCATTGGAAAGAGTGGGAAGAGATGAGAGATTTTGGCTTGAGAAATCGTGGTAAGTGGTTGCTTTAAAGGCCAAAGAAGACTGGGGAAAGTCCTTTGGGGACCTCCTTTCCCCAGAGGGGAAAGGACTAATGTTGCAAATAAAAGAGCCTTCTTTTTGTTGTATTTTGAAGTTGTGTCCAGGAGCAACCACAGCACAAAATTCTGTCCTGAATTGTTGCCTTAGTTTTTTTGACCAGGTGAAAACAAGTGGTGAACTGTGAAACCCTGTGAGTACTGGAGTTTCATTTCAGGAGTCCAAATAAGTTACCACTTCCTGCTCCTCCCTTTCTTCCTCCTGCTCCCCCACCAATTTACAGCAGTTGAGAGGAGTGTTCCTGTTTGGTTGGGCTTTTTTTAATTCACACCACTCAGAGAAGCTGGACTAGGCAAGACTTTGTGTCCTTCTTTCATTCCCCACAGTGATGGCTGAGCTGTGCTAAGGAAATTCTTTTCCTCCTCTCCCAGCCCATAAAACAGATCTCTCCATTTAACTCCCAAATGACGCGCGATGCCGAAGTTCATTCCCAGGAGCCTTCATCCATTCCTGGAAGACTCCAGGAGCTTTTTGAGGTGGCAAGTTTTGTCCGTTTGTGACTCCTGCTAGGCCTTCTAAATGGAAAATTGCCTCAACATGACAGGGGAGTCCCTAGGAAGGAGGCTTGTCTTGGAGCCATTCACCTTTTCCACTGCTGGCCCTGTCTCACCCACCCTCAGCGTCTTGTAACCCTCTCACTCACTCTTGTTGGTCTGCAAGGCAAGGCTTTCACAAGAGGGCTTTCTGAGTAGGGTTTCTGTGTCTTTGTTCTGCCACGGGCAAACCCTTCTGGTATAAGCACATCTGTCTGGAAGTTTATTTTCAGCATAAAATAAGAAATAACAGCACTCTTTCCTACAGACTCCTTGAGCAGCTGACTCTCCATCTCCATGGTCCTGGTGTGGTAGGTACAGAAAGGCAAGAGCCTGCTGGTGACTGAGAAGAATTCCAGGCAGATAGGGCTAGTAGTGACTAATTATATTGAATATGCTGGACTCCAACTGCTGGGGTCCTGTTGCTTAAATAGATCCAGGTATAATAAGTTAAAAAATGATGATACTGGTCTTTGCAAGAGGTTTCAGCATATTTTGTGACTAGCTGATTTACCAGCAGATATGATTGTTGATAAATGTGGAATTATGCACAGGGAGAAGGGGGAAGTGAGTCTAGCACGTATGGAGACATAATGAATTGTGGATGAGGTGTTACCACCGTGGGAAACATCTTAGAGTTAGCTAAAGGGTTTCTAACAAGCCTCAGCTCACAATTAGCTGTGGACAAAAAAAACCCCACAGGAGAAATAATAGTAGGACTGGCGGAGTCCATAGCAGAGATTAAATGGCAGAAAGGATGAGTGAGGGTGGGTATAGTTGAGTGAGGTGATAGGGTTTTTGTAAAACCGGGTTCTGTGGAGAAGGTGAATAGGAAGTGATTAATCAGTATTTTTTGTGACAAAATTGGAGGCACCCAATGAAATTATCAGGTGGCAGGTTTAAAACAAAAGGAAGTACTTCTTTACACACTATATTTTTGAAATTTGGATCTCATTGCCATGAGATGTGGTGGAGGCCAAAAGTATAAATGAATTAAAAAAATATGCAAATTGAAAGAAGATTACATAAAAGAATTATGTCCATCAGTGGCTACTAAATACAATGATGCAGATGTAGCCCTTAGCTCAGGAAGTCTCTAAATGGCCAGTGCTGGAAGCTGTACCAGGGAAGGGATTACTCAGTCCGTGCCCTGTCCCTTATGTCCCTGTTTTCTCTTCTGCCTCTGCTGCTGGCCATTGTCACTGACTGGGCATAGTTGTAAGTGGACGTTTTGATCTGACCAAGACCAAGGGTTGTCTTCAGAGTCTTAATTATGCTGGGAATAAGTACCACCAGAAATGCATGCCTGACACCCTTCTGTGAAGAGGTTTCAAACTTCCACAAGTCCCTTTCCAATTCTCTGTCACAGGTCGTGGACATTGTGTTGAGTGTCTTGCTTGATACCTCTCACCAGGAGGCATCAACTGAGATTATGCTCTCAATGTAATAAGCTGTGATGTAACAAATGCAAAATACCTGCTTGGATTTTTAAACTTTTAGGGCAGAAAAAAATGCACAGATATTTGTCAAGAGGAAGACAGAGCAGGAAGAAAATAAGAAAATAAGTTGGCCAGTAAGGAGTTAAATTCATTCATGTGGGCATTTGAAAAGCCTTTCAAATATACTCAGCTGTGATGCTGGACAGTGAACCTAGCAGCACTGGTCTAGAAGTAGTGGTGTGTCAGTAGCAGGAGCTTCTCCAGCGCTGATAGCCGACGTCAACCAGAAGAGAAATGTGTGTGAAATGTGCAGATTTACTGCTTTTTAAAGGTCTTAATGATGTAGAATGGAGTTCCAGTGGAGGACAGAATAGCATTTTCTTGCCAGATCCATAGTTTGAGATCTTTCCTTTGGATGTTAACAGAATGACACCAGGCTTGTTAACTCACGGGAAGTGATTAAGAAATGCTGAGGTAAAGATGAAGGAAAGTCTTACCCTGCCCAAAGCTAAACCAGCCCATTATAGGATTTCATGTGAAGAGACACTGAGTAGACATTGCAACTGAGTCTTGGATGCCAGCAGCTATAAATACTGTGTGAGAGTGAATTTATGCTGTAGCTCACCAGTCAACATGCAGGAAATCACAGACTTTACTCAAGCGTTGAAAATATAATGCTAATGGACTACCATATGCATTGCAAACGTAGCTTTCTTTCCTTAGATCTGTGTCCAAAGCTGCTTCCTCTGTGAAGCTTTGAAATGTGAAGTCTGATCAATGCTGACGGTTCTCAAAACATTCAAAAAGAATTTTTAAGAAAGCTGTCACCTCTCTATGTTCCTCTTCAAGACTGTGTGGTTATTTTCTCTAAATTTCCTCTTTTAAAAGAAAAGGAAGACACCTAAACCTCCATTAATGCAAACTGTAAGGTGTTTAAATTAACTTAATGTTTGGTAGCTCAACTGACTGAAATCTGGACTTTTTAATGTATTTCAAATTGAATAAGAGAGAACCATGCAATTTGTAAAGCGCTGTTAGATTTTATTATCAAGCAGATTCATTCTCTCTTCTCTGTTTTTTCTCCCCCACCTTCTCCTTTGTGATAGGTTTGGCAATGGTTTAGGGACACCCAAATCATGGATGCAATGTCAGCATCTGGGCATCCAGGGTTCCTTCTGTTTGGGTTGGCATCAGCTATTATTTAGCACGTCTTCTTTTGTGTGCTTTGATTAGCAGTGTTCACAAGGTGTGGAGCACTTTCCGAACAGGATGAAAATATTCCTATTTCTGAAGAAGCTTGCAACTGACATTTTGTAGTAAGAAATAGTTTTGGATGACTGGTTCTGAAAGCTCCTATGTCTCTCCTAAATTTTTCCTAGTTTGTCCTGAACCCTGTTTTGACTGTATTAGCCATTAGCAATGTTAAGATGTGTTGGGGTCATTATGAGAACTTCAGGGAGTTCTCTGCCACCCACTCCAGAAGGTGGTGTGTATTAATTATTTTTTAAATTTTTTTTTTTCTTTTTTTCCCCTCATGTCCTGGTGTTTACTCAGTCAGTTACTGCAGCTTTGTGGAGAAATTATGACTTCTTGCACCTTTGGCAGGATAAAGGGAACCCAGAACACAGCTGATGGTGACATCTCCCTTATTCACTCTTACTGTGCATCCTCATAATTTGACTGAGGAAGGCTTCATAATTCCACAATTTAAGAGGCAATTGCATACCAACATCACAGTTGCCTTTTGTGCATTAGTTAACTGAGTGATGATACAAAGCTGTTTCTGGCAGCCAAGGGGATGAAATCCAGCTGGCAGATCTGCTGGTGCAGGGTCTCAGTCAGCCAGCCCTGCACACTCTGCATTCCTGGGGCTGCTGTGCTAATTGCTGGAATGTGACTCCTACCCACGACACAAGGGGAGAGCATGAGTCCTGGCCAGTCAAGGCTTTCCTATCCCTTTGCCAAACCATGACAGCCTCCCAGCCCCAAAGGGTGCTGTGCTTTAGGTAAGTCACTGCTGCTTCACAAGCACCTGTGAGCTGCCCATGGAGAGCCCTGAGCCCTCCCGGCTGAGGGCTGCACGTGAGGCTCACAGCAGCACTGGTTTTATGGGTTTTTTTAAGGGTTTGGTTTACCCAGTTGGAAAATTCTCATAAAAGGGAGGATGTAGGGAGGATGATCTCTGATTCTGCGTGCTCAGGTTCTTAGAGGCTTTAGTGGTGCAGACATAATAAGTCATACTCAGCAGCTGCAAGAGCAATTTCTAACTTCAGTGGCACTGAAAACCATAGTTAAATGGCATCTGTGTTTACTAGGGGTGTTCTCTAGCTGTTGAAAAGATGATCCAGTTCTCTAGGGGACTGTCATGTTTTTTACAGCAATAGTGTTTTAAAAATTTGTAAATGTGATTTTTTTTAAGGACAAGATATATTTAACCATATTTGAAAATTATTTGCTTATTTCTCACTTGAGAAAGGAATCTGATATACCTATATGAACATATTTAATGACTTACTTTGACTTTTTTTCCAAGGCAAGGCAAAAATACGGCTCTGATCAATGAATTTAAATTTTAAAAAAAATCTCTATTCCTTCATGCTCTTTTAGCTTACAGGAAACTCGGTTTGTGTGGAGAAATAATCAACTTGCTTTTAATATGACACAGTCCAAAAGAAATCCAATGTTGTGGAGCATAGATATAAACATACTGTTCGAAAGATGATGGAAATCAAGGAGGTCTGGACTTCTGGGTACCAGTTTTTGTTACATTCCTATGGTCCACCACTCTTTGAAGAATTTTATACTCCTGCTAATCAGCATTGTATGTGGCAGAATGGGGTCCCACCTGCCTGAGTTTTGGAACAGGAAGTAATTTCTGCTTTGCAGTCTCTATGGTCTTTGTTGTGAAAAGGGAATCAGACTGGGAAAAGGGGAAACAAACCAATGGATGGAATAGCATCCTCACAATCACTTTTACGATCCGAGATTTTCATATTTGATTTTGATTGGTTCAGGAAGAAAGAAGCTCAGGGGAAGGAAAACCAAAAGTGCAGGAGTTGCAGAAAGGAAGGAAGGTAAGTGAAAGGAGATTGGGAGAGGAGACGTGAAGGCCAAGTGGAGAAAGAAATGGCAAAGGGCAGACTCACTTGCTGGTCAGTGTCGAACAGAGAGACAGGAAGAGTTATCAGTCATTTGAACCAGTGGCTGGGTAAGATGTCCCTGGTCTGAGAGTTGCTATAGTGCAGAGAGCCAGCCAAAATTGCTGGGAGAGCCATCTTCTCAGTCACACGTCCAGGCAAAGCAGCTTCTCAGCCCATTTGTGCAGTGTGACAGTATGTGGTCTTTCTGCCAAAGCTGATAAAGTAAGCCAAAGCAATGAACTTGGTGGAGATATTTGTAGCTAAATGAATAACTATGTCATATTATGGAGTGTATTTAAAGTCTGGTATAAAATGAGTTGTCTGGACTACATATGTAGAGTATTTGGCCACCAGGCTGCTGGGAAAAAGCTCCTTGAGAAGTCATTAATGGAATTTGTGTAGCTGATGAGATGTGAAGCATAAATGTGAGCACTTTTCTAGTCACTGGGAGAGTCTGACATCAGGTAGAGATGTTGTCAGTGCAAACTTGGAACCAGTGGAATTGAAACAAGGCAGATGGCAATGGAAATGGAGGTTTTTCAGAACTGAAAGCAGTCTTCAAAAGACAAAGTGTTTCCTGAATCCCTAGGGCTACAAGCAGGTATGGGCAACAAAACCCATACCCTGGGCTTTGTTTCCAAGACATCAAATCTGTTCTCAGTTTTTGCTAAATACATCTTTGCTTACATATCAGCCTCTATATCTATCAGCTATTTGCTCATAGGGTTGTGGTGAAGCAGATGAGTTTGTGGTGTGTAAGTAGACAGTCTCAAGGAAATGGTGGGTGCATGTGTACGTCAAAGACCTGTTTTCAAGGATGGTTTTCTTTAGGGAAACTGGAAATGGGATTCATCTAGCCAAGTGCTGAGTTTTGGGATGAGGCTGTTAGTTGTCTGATAACCAGCAGTCACCTGCAAAAACAAACAGCTGGGACACACCTTTCAGCTCCAGCCAAACCCAACATGGTCCATGGCTCCACACGCTGGTGACTACAGAGCCTCAGAGACTCTGGCTCCTTGTCCTGCCCTTTCTGCTGACCATGCAAGGGAGCTCCCCAGGAACCAGCTCAGGGAGCTGATTCAGCCAAAACATAACATGCCAGAGAAGAGGTCTTGGAAATTATGGAGTTAGCAGCTGTGGCTAAGAGATGGAGCTATGCTAGGTCAGCACTCCCTCCAAAGAAAGGCACAGAGAAACACAGGCACTACTATCCAGCATAAGAGGGAGATGTAGAGACCTACACCACTGACTGTGCCTGTGAAACCAAGTGACAGTGAGCACTGACCAGGGAAGACAGCTTTCTCTTTTGTGAAATCTCTGAAGGATCATGCTTTAAATATTATTTCTTCCATGTCAGTTCAGTTTTTTTTTCTCTGCACAGCCAGGTAATTTGATTTACAGAACTGCAAACAGTGCTTCCAGTCTAGAAACTGTGGAATAATTTCATTTTTTTATCCTGCTTGCCAGCCTATTTCAGTTGAGAGTGACCTGGCTGCAGCTAAGCAAATGCTGAAAACAAAACCTTAAAACTTGAACATGGAATTAGCTGCAGATTTTGCACCCTAAATTTTCCAATAAATGCAGTAAGGCATGTCTGACTTGGGGTGTAAACTTATTCCTGGCATGGAAAGCCCCCAGTGCTTCTTTTTTCAATTCTGGTCTTAGAGGTCTGGCCCCATTTATGGTGCTAGCCACCACATTCTCATTTATTTGAGAGAGTTCATGACAGTTGACATATCCTCTCTACCCACTTTCCCAGCCTCTGGTAGCTCTGCTCTGCAGTTTAGGCCCCTACAGAAACTAGCAGAAACCAACAAATGCCTGATTTGCATTATAGAAATATTTCTAGGAGGCCCTTTACTTTTAGACATGGATGTATGGATCTGTGCAAAGTAAGACTGTACCATAGTCTGATGCTCAAATTTACTGCTAGCTCCTCAAAATAATTTTGAAGAAAAAGTCTGTTAGGAGGAGAAGGTTGAGAATTTTTCCTTCTCCCATTACTTTTACTTTGGTTTTGGTCTGTGCAGTGTTCTTAGAATTTTTTGTACCTGTGGTTGGTCTGAATGTGGATTTTACTGTCAGAGAGTTGGGCTTCTGCTTGTAATGGACAAGTGCACCACAACCAGGTGTAGCAAGCTGCTGTTTCCAGTCCAACATCCTGTCCAAACTTTGGCTTCCATGGCTTTGTGATAAGGCATGGGCATGCCCATAACACATGATACTTGAAATAGGTCACAGTTGAGATATTTTGCTGTGCTTTTATTAAACCAGCTGATGTCCCCAGTTTGAACTGTCTGCTTCTAGCAATAAAACTCAGCAGCTGCAAAGACTATCAGGTGCTGAGGGACCTTTAAGCATAGGTTAAGCCTGATATCTTTAAGTCTGAGATATTCAGCTTTGGAGACTTCATGCTATAAAACTGCATTTGTTGGAAAATTTAAGCTGCTAAATCCAGAAATGTGTTCCAGTTTTAAGGTCTCAGCTTCAGCATTTGTTTAGCTTCCAGCCATCTCACTTTTAAATGAAATGGGCTGGTAAAATTAAAAAAAAAAAAAAAAAAAAAANAAAAAAAAAAAAAAAAAAGAAAGAAAAAAATTATTCCAGAGCTTCTATATCATATCCCCAAACCTATGAGGCTATGTATGTATTTTGCAGGAAATGTTGGGAGGTTAGTTAATAGGAATTTATAAATACTTTGAGTTCTTCAGATGAAAATGCATAGGCATACCTAAATGTTGTTCCTACAGAGGCCATTTATTTAGGCTAGAGCTTCCCTCTCACCTTTGTGCACACCATAAAACAGAGGTCTGTATGTACAAAAGCACAGGAAAACTGGAGAAGCCTTTTGGCCATCCCCTGATATTTTTGAGGAGCTGGACTGGTAAACACAACAGGTGCTTAAGCTAATTTGGAGTTTTGGTCTCAGGGCAAACACAGGGTTTAAAAAGTGCCTAAGAAACTCCTTATCTTGTAATCTTTTTTTTTTGTTTGTTTTGTTTTGTCACCTGGCACTACAGAAAATGACCAGACGTCCTCTGCTCTGAGCAACTTTTCTTAGTAACACTATCCTCTCTCCATGTGTCAGCTCGACCATTTGTCAGTGGACTGGATTCTTGTTAGGCAGCTGTTCTTATTCGGTTTAACAGTGACCCAACAAATCTGACTTTTCTGCTGGACTGAAGAACAGATTTCACTTGATAGTCTGAAAATAGCCGTGTCAGTTTCTATTTCTTTACCCATTGCTCTATTATCTTTGTTCCTAAGGCTGCCAGGGCAGTGAGAGTACCAGAACCAAACTGGCATGGTCAGGTTACGCTGATTGTCTGCTTCTTGGTCACATATGGGACTGTAATAACCCTTGGCTGGATTTCAGAAACCAAAGGTTTGCAATTCACTGGCAGCTCCACCCCAGACAGAAATGAGGGAATTATTCTCCCTAATTTACAATAGCAAGAGCAAGCGTTCCTTCCCACAGAGTTGCAACACAAGATGTGAACTGGCCCAGGTAACTCCTGCCTTTCAATCTGCCTCTTCTTCTCACCAAGATGGAACCTGAAGAGCACAAAAACAAGCAGCAGGTGTGAATGTTTTTACTAGAGATGCTGTGCCAGCATTTGTAGGTATCTTCTTAAAAAATCTCCATTTTTGCCCAGAGCACGGACAAACCAAGAGGAACTTCTTCTTCTGAACTTCTGGCAAGACCTTATGTCTAGTTACTGAGCAAAACAATTTAAATGGTCTTTTTGGATATGTTTCTGGAGTTGCTCCCATCCCTTTGGGCTGAGGAAGATTGTCACTGCTTCACAGGGGATCATAAAACAATATCAACTAACTTTGCCAACTTTTTTAATACTATGTCAACAAACTGGTGACTCTTCACCACACTAAGTGTCTTGATGTAAACTGCTGCTGTGCTAAAGCAAGGGTCTGCTTGGTGGATCATAGAATTACCAAATTACGGAATGGTTTGAGTTGGAAAGGACCTTAAAAATCATCAGGTTCCCACTCCTCTGACATGGACAGGGACACTTTCCACTAGACCAGGTTTCTCAGAGCCCTATCCAGTCTGGCCTTGAACATTTCCAGGGACGGGGCATCCACAGCTTCCCTGGGCAACCTCTGTCAGCATCTCACCACCCTCACAAGAATTCCTTCCTAATATCTAATCCAAACCTACCCTCTTTCAGTTTAAAGCCATTCTTCCTTGTTCTGTCAGTGCATGCTTTTATCAAAAATCCAGTCCAACCTTTTTCTAGCCCCTCCACAAGATATCCCTTGATTTTTTTCCAGGCTGAACAGCCCAAAGTGTACCAAACGTGGGTGTTTGTTACCTGATGCATGGCATCAACTAACACACCAAGGCAAGCTACTTCTACTTTTTATTCTAGTTTGTGCAAAGAAGGGAGCTGGGTGGTAACCCACAAAGGGTTGGCTCCCAAGTCATCAAAAATTTACACTGTATATTTTAACAAATGCATCAGCATTCCTTGGTTACAGATTGCATATCTTTTTAAAATAATTGCTACTCACGTTCCCTATTTGTAGTTATATCCCTCTCTTCTCAAGCTAATTATTCCGCATTTGTAGTTCTTCCCTCCATCCCTCTGATTGATCATCTTCATGGTCCTCCTCTGGACTTGCTCCAGCAGGCCCATAGTCTACTTTTGTTGATGACCCCAGAGCTGGATGTAGCACTCCAGGTGGGATCTCACTAGAGCAGGACAGTAGGGTTGAATCACCACCCTTGGTCTGCTGGTCACCAAAGAAAGCATCAGAAAGTCATCAACAGCCTAGATCCAAGCACATTGTAGTGAACAGTGAACTGCTTTCTCATTTCTGGATCAAGATCCAGTCATAAATGTAAAAACTCTGTATAGATACACACGTTTACATATGTGTACACAAGGATGCAATGTTTATTTAAGCCTGCATAGTGTAGGCATTTTTACATGACAGCAGTCAGTGAAAAAAGACTAATGGTTTAAATGAATGGGACTGCTCATGTGAAGAATTCAAGTCATCTTGCAAGAAATTTAGGCAAGTGTAGGTTGATGGAAACCCAGAAGGAAGCTCTGCAGGAGCACTGCCTGGCTGCCTGCATGATGCAGGCCACAGGACTAGTCACAACAGCAATGAACCTTCTGCCCCTGATTTAAGACGCCTTTGCTGAAGGAAATCTACTCTGACTCTTGATATGCTGTCCCAGTGCAGTCAAAAGTGAATATGACCTCCTGTTAGGCTGGGTGGGTTATCTCCCTCCCAGCTTCAGATCTCTGCATAAGGGGTATTCAGGCTTGTTCCCCTCCACCCCAGATTCTCTCTCTGGAAAGCAAAGAGTCATGAGCAATTTTGGTCTATGATTAATGTCATCCAAAGTCTGACATCTAAAATGAGTGTAGATGAAGAACCTGCAAGAACCTATTTTTGTCTGTGGGCTATCAAGGGAGTTCAAAGTAGCCAGCCCTGCTGAAGGTGCTCCATCAGTTGCCTCTGCCTTCAGCCTGTGAATCTTGTCCTCGTATTGTCTGATAGAGTGGACAAATCTCTGCTCCTTGGTGAAGTTTTCTTTCTTGTATCTTTTTGAGGAAATAAATGGAGTGATGGGTTGTAATCTTCATAAGACATATCTTTAAAACCCCTTGGCCATTCTTTGGGGTCCTGACTGATTTCAAGTGTTCCCCTCAACATTGCTTCAGTAGGTCCACTGAAGCAGCATTGGTCCTATGATTCCCACAATGGATTTAGTACAGATCTGTTCAAAGATCCAAAGTTTGCATTTGTGTTTTGGCCAAAGTGCAGCACTGCAAGTTTGCTGTCAAATAATGACCCATGACTGGTCAGAGCCATAGATGCCTGAGGGGATTCTCTGCCTATGGAGGATCCCTTAGGACTGTTGCTGATGCCCATTGCCACCGACATTTTGACGATATGGCTTTGATTAAACTTACCACACTCTTTATTGATCTCTTCATCTTCTGTCTTTCTGGTGCAAATGTTGGTGCCTATCAAAATCCTTTATATGTATTTAAGCTGTTCTACCACCCCTATTACTGCTATGAAAAACTGTCATGATAGGAGTTATTTTCCATAAATATATGTTGATTTTCATTATCTATATATAGCTCTACATAGTTCTCAATCCTTTTGTCAATCATGTTTATATTTTACTAGGGTCAGTGTCAGACTGATAGAATGGGTTTGACCTAATTATTTATCTATTAGCCTGGGGTACTAATTTGACGTTACAATTTATCCATGCTCTTCCTCTTTTCCAATTTTCTTTCACCCTTGAGTGCTGAGGGTTTTTGAAGTCCTGATGCATGTCTGTCTTTAGCTTGTCTAATACCTTGGCTAGCACAGCACTAATATTCTGAATAGAGTCACACAGAAGTTATGGTACAAATGAATCAGGAATATAAGCATTTGGACCGTCTTGATTATCTTACTCGACAAACATTTTTATTGCTTAAGAGTTGTAGTGTTAGAGGTTTTCTTCCTTTGGTATCCTGAAAATGCTGGATGGGAAGCTTGGAAACCTGGCTTTAGAATGTGAGCAGTGATTGTGAGAAAAGTTGTTGTTTGTCTCCAGATCCAAAAAAGAGAAAAGTTTAGACAAAATTTTTTAAGCCATATAGGGACTGTCTGTATTATTAAAGCCTCAGCTGTTGATTCTTAAATTGCAGTTTGTGGATCTTAGTGATCTCTGAGATCTTTGAGTCCATGGTAAGTACCCTTTGTATTTTGCTGGCACATCAGCTTTGCCATTTGCAATGTGAACTCTCCCACTTTCTCAGCAGGGAGTAGTTCACTTTCTTCAACCTCTGACCACAACCTCCCCTTGTGAACAGGATCCCAGCATACGAATTTCTTCTCTGAAATACTTCTCAGACCACCAGATATGATGGACTCTGCTGCTACACTGCTCATGACTCTGAAATAGTACATGAAAAAAAGACACACAGGGACCTAAGTTTGCTTGGTGGTAGCCTTAGGACCTATAGATGAACTGGAATGAGATGAGTGTCTTTAGGTGTTTGCAGCCTAGACACTCCTGCAAAACAAGCTTAATTATTGCAGAACAGTCACTCAGAGGCATTGAAAGGCATTGTTGTTTGCTGTAAAAAAAGGGTGTGGACCAAGATGTGCTGCTAGATTTTTGTAGAGGTAATTAAGGGGCCATCTACAATGTAAACAGTCCAAACAAATTTGGCAGAATCGCTGCCAGAAGCTAGATAGTGAAAACCAACCTAGCTTATGTTAGCCCACTGACTACATTAGTTTATTGTCTTGAATTTAAATCTTTTGCAAAGAATTTAATGATGTTGAGGATACTGGCTTTTTAGTTGTGCCTTTGGGTTATAAAGATGTATCCGACTAAAAAAAAAAATTACTGAAAGGAATAAACCTATAGACCAGTCTGACTGGTTGATCTTGGAGACAGCACAACTATCTAAATGAAAAATATCCTTCTAAGGATATTTTTTGATGGAAATGGAGTTGTTTAGTGGGAGGAAATGGATATTATCCGGTGGAAGATGTTGCCAAGGTCCTTCTATTATTCACACAATCAGCATATTCCTAGCTCCAGGGAAAGGTGCTCCACCAAGCAGGGCTATAATCCAGGAGTTACTTCTCTGGGAACAATAGGAAATTCAAAAATGTCGAGAAACCTGTAGAGGGAATGGAACATTTGCTCTCCAGGATAGTTGTTTGTGAACAGCTTGGGTGCTCTCTGTGGGAGGATCCAGGCGTGTCTCTGCTGGCAGGAGCTAAAGCTCATGTCACCCTCAACACCTACGCAGCAGGATGTTCTTGCCAGCCAGGGACTCCAAGTCTGGAGTGAAGCCACTGAAGTTGGGCTTACGTTGTGTACGTGCATCAGGTAGACTCTTCCCATGGTTTGGCAGAAAGATTGAGGGATCAGGGAGAGCCTTTGTGTTTAGAGTGAGAATTTGCACTGCCTGGGTCTCTTCCAGCTCACAATGTAGAATGTTGGTTGCCACATCAACACCCTAAAGCAGATTTTAGCTCTGGTGAAGAGGTGATGGAAAAAGCAAACCAGGCAATGGGAAGGTCATACAGGGCCTCCAAGAATCTTCTTCGAAATGTGTGTTGGTGTTTGGCAGATAATACTTTGAAAGTTTACCTTTGCCCAAAGAGGAGCTTAAGACCACCTTGATGCTGATTTTCAAATAGAGTATCAGCAAATAGTGCAACATTGCAAGAGGCAAAATAAAAAAAATACAACCCTAAAACACAGGAACAGTTTTGAAACTGAGAGCTTGCACGTATTGTTCTGCTGTAAATTTCATGTCTGCCCGTAGATCAGAACAGGAAGCAAAGTTTTGAGAGCTTCTGTCAGAAAACCTCAAAGCTTTTGATGGTATTATAAATGTCAAGTATGTTACAGAAAGGAGGAAAGTACCAGACTCTGTTCTGTTCAAGACAATAGGGACTTTATAACATTACAGGAAGCTCCGTGTAAGAATTACAGAGAAGTTAAAGTCTGTGGTATTAATGCACTGTAATAATGGAGATCTCCTAGCATTCAGTTTATCCCTCTTTCAGTATATTCCCAGGCACAAGCAGTATCACACTGGTTGAACTGTGGAGCATAGACTTGTTATTTTCAAAAGGATCTAAAGAGAATTTTTCCCAAAGTTCTGGTCCTGCTAAGTAAAGAGGCAGAAACAAAGTAGTGAAAACCAAGCTCTTACACTTAACTGTACATCAAGTAAGTTGGTCAGTAGAAAGCACTGTCTGTAGCATCTGATCTTGAGAAAAGGACAGAACCAGTGCTATTAGAAGGACAGAGAGTGGGAAGGCAGGCTATATCTGTACCCTGCACAAGTGGTGAGCTGTTAATTACTCACATCTCAAAGATGTTTGAATTAAGCAGAAAAGTAAAACTTCTACCTCAGACCTGGATATGTGCTGAACATAAAAAGGTAGGATTACTTTATGCTTGGACATACTGTAGGAAGGTTAGAATAAGAAGTGGCCCTAAAATAGTTCAGCAATCTTCTACTCCTTTGCTGCTGGCCTTGTACCAACCATCTATGATTCTGTCTTGGCTGAACTGAAGCAGAACCTATTATAATCCACCCAAGACTAAATTGTCTGTAGATAATTAGACAGTGGAGAAACTGAATTATAAAGTACAAATATATCCATTGGAGAATGCATTCAGGAGTCCTGAACCACTGTTCTATCTTATCCAGCAGCCTTTTGTGTGTTTTGTTCTTAATTTCTTCCCATAGATTGCTGCTGAGGATTTCTGAGTTGATCATATACATGAACCAATAGCACTATATTTAACATTTCAGGGTTTTTGTTTCCTATTTTATACCAGTAGACCAATGCTGACTGTGTATAAAGATGGATATATGAAATTTTAATAACAATCAAGTTGTCTTCTTAAGAGAGAGAAATAATAACAACTGATATGGACTACCTGAGCCCACTGGGGCAATTTCTAGACTTTATTTTGTTGCTGCAAAATATTTATCCAGTCTAATGAGTCATACAGGGAGAAGTTATCTTGTAAACTTAAGTAAAATCTTGCCTTTCTATAAGCATTTATTTATGAGCCCAAGAAGAAAACCCCCCTTTTCACCTTTTTCAACATTATCCCTTTCCACTAGCTTTGCTGGAACATGCCAGATCTGCCACAGCAGTAAATTTGAGAACAGCAGATATGGTGAGTATAAAATTTCCTGAATTACTGGTGAGCACTAGGCTAAGCTGTTGCTTACAGCTGTCCTGTGTTCTCACTACAGGAATAAGTACCAATCTGCATGGCAGGCTGCAGCAGGGATCTGGATCCCCAGTGCTCCTTTTCCTTGTACAAAGAGCCTTCCTGACTCTTGGCTTTTTCTGACCACATCCCTCTTTGTCATGGGAGATCTCCTTGGTGGACTCAGTTACCTGCTTTGCACGGCTTCTTGGTCAGTTTTCTGTGCTCCTTGCTACTCCCTAGTGACCAAAACCATGCTCAGAAGGGGAGTCGCTGACAACTCTCCCAAAGCTAGCTTGTTTCTGTCTGCGCTCTTGGTAATTAACAGTATTACAGAATATTCTGAGTTAGAAGAGACCCACAAGGATCATCAAATCCAGCTCCCAGCCCTGCACAGCACCATCCCCAAGAGTCACAGCAGGTGCCTAGAATGTTGTTCAAATGCTCTTGAGCTCTGCCAGGCTGGTGCTGTGACCACTGCCTGGGGAGCCTGTGCCAGTGCCCAGCCACTCCCTAAGAGAAGAACCTTTTCCTAAAGAAAGAAGAACCTAAACCTCCACTGACACAACTTCAGGCCACACTCCCTTGGGTCCTGTCACTGATTGTGAGAGTGAAGAGATCAGTGCCTGCCCCTTGTTCTCCCCTTATGAGGAAGTTGCAGACTGGGAAGAGGTCTGCCCTCAGTCTCCTCCAGGCTGAACAGACCAAGTGACCTCAGCTACTGCACGCATATCGTCCTCTGAAGGACCTTAAGCCTCCTTGTACCCTTCCTTTGGACTCCCTCTAATAGTTTAATGTCTTTCTTAAGTTGTGGCACCCAAAACTGCCCCCAGCACTCAAGGTGAGGCTGCCCTAGTGCAGAGCAGAGTGAGATAATCCCCTCCTTTTCCTGGCTGGTGATGCTTTTCCCAGGTCTAAACCCACTCAAAGGGGTAGTTTAGGGTGGTGTAAACTCAAATGCAGCCCCCAGCTGACACCAGTGGGACTTGATAGTGGGACTTGATGTGGCCTCGTTGTGCATGTATGTGTAACTGCTTCTCTGAATTGTGTCTCTTGTTGATAGGGAAGGAATAGCAGAGAGTAGAAAAAAGAGCATAATTTCCAAGAACTATTTTGAAGCCTTGAAAAGCTAGCCTCCTTTAAGTCCAACAAATTGGACTTCACAGAAATATGATGATTTACACTTGTGAATTGAGATTTATTATGTCAGCAAGTTGCACTTGCTTAATATTTCTTTCCTAACTGTGTTGAATCTCTGTATTGATAGTTTTTATTAGTTAGATCAAAATCCTGGTGCCTGGAGCAGAATTTGTGTAGCCGAAGAGTAAGGAAGTTTGAAGTCTGGATAATCATTATTATTTCAGCTCTGCTTTCATGCCTTTAGAGGTCATAAATATCATCCCTTTGCCACAGATATTGTTTTTCACACACTAAAAGGAGGGATTGAACTAGGGTTGTTGTGGGATTTTTTTTTGTGGGTTTTTTTTTTTTTTTTTTTTTTTTTTTTTTNNNTTTTTTGTCCTGGCCTTAGCCAAAGATTTTCAGGAAGTATATTTCCCTTTCTTAAAACAAAAACATAGGGTGATTGAAATGCAGGGTATCATTTTCATATTTTTAATTTCCTACTGCAGCTCACACTGCAACAATCATACTTTGGAGCTCCTCAGATCATAGAGATTTTGATAATGTTAGAGATATGCTCAAGATCTAGTCACCCTTGAGTTAAAAGGATGCAAACTGTGTCTAGCAAACATGGCATTTCCATAGAAGATTTGAATTAGTTTGCTTTCATAGTGCTGTTGCAAAACAGGCACACAGAACCACCTCACAAGCAAAACAGGGGCATCAAAAAGACAATATACCTTCCTTCCTGAGGCAGATATTTCAGGAGTTGGGGAAACACAGCTTCCTGTGTTCTCACATGGATTTAGATAATGAAACTCTTGACTGATTCAGAAAGAATAGAGCCTTACACAGCTGCTTGAAAATATTATGGTGTTACTGTATCATGTGCTGTAGCACTAAATGGCCAGATGTAGTGAAATCTTCCGTGTACATGTCCTAGTAAACAATCAGAGCCCTCAGGCTGTGACTGGTCTTTTCACATTGTACTCAGACTGGGATGGGAGGAGCTGGAGATGAGTAGCAGGTGGGAAAAAAAATAAAGGCATAGTAATAATGAACGTAGAGAGGTCAGAAATAGCTGGTTCATTTCTGTTCTTTTAAAGATGTGATTATAGGTAGAGCTGGTAGCTTTGGTAATCATTAAAGTCATGTGATATGTGGCAGCCCAATATTATGTTTTGAATTATCACTCATGGTCTCAAGCCTCAGCCAGGCAGGTTGAAGTTTTCAATGCAGTGTGGTGCCATAAGGTAAGTGTAACAGGCAAATGAGGCCAAAAAGGCCTCCCCCCCAAATAAGAGTTCAAGGTAGAATTAAGAACGAATGTAAATTTATTATCACTCTAGTGATTTTTTTAATGCTCTCATTTCCATTCTTCCCTCTGCTTTACAGGAGAGATTCAAAACACTGTCGGAAATTATTGCTTTTCCATAAAAAATGGCTCTTTTCCATCCCTCTGAAAATCTCTCCAAGTTTATTCAAGTTACAAGTCATGTGAAATATGCATGTTGCACAAATTTGCGTGGTAGAAACTTGCAGGTCTTTTTAGAATTCAGATCTCCTGAAGACACCTTCCTGACTGGCCAACTTCCAGCCCTGGCAGTGTCCTCATGTGCAGACTCCATCCCTGTAGAACATCTGCATCTGTGGTGCACAGGAAAGCATCTCTTGTGACGGTGTGTTGAACGGCTCTGGACAGCTGCTGGAAGTGAGGACAGAATGGAGAATGGCTCTCCTGTGCATGATCTTTTCCTGATGCCACAGTAGTATGGAGGAGAAAGCTGTCTTATCAAATATGGGGAGATTTATTTGGAGCTCAGGAGATCGAGGTGGCAAGAGGGGAGAGAAATAGTGGCATGGAGGCTGAGAAATTCAGTTTAAGTGGGTGAAGGATTTAACAAAGAGAGAGGTGCATGGGAAGACAGGTAGAGTCAGCTCTGTGGCAGAAGAGAAGGAGAGGCTGGGAATGACTGAAAGGGGAAAAGTGTAATCAGTAAAGTCCAGTGTCCAAGGCTGGATATGTTCTTCTCCTTGTGAATGAGAAGGGTGAGAGGCTTTTCTCTTCAGACAGGATCCTGACCTGGGAAATGTTTGCCCCTGCTCGGGGTCCTGATAAAAGATGCCCTAAGCAGGCATACTGTGCTGTTTCTATTTCAATGTAACCAACTTCTTTTTCCCAAGCATGTGGGAATGTGGAGAACCATAACCACTCATATTGATGTGGATTTGGCAGTATGATCTCTGAACACCTGAGGGTTCCTCAGTGCAAGACAGCAGCATTACAATACTTGGGGAAAAGAGCAGAAAAGGCAGTCTTTGACTGGAAATGAATTTCTAGACCTCTTGAAATATTTTCATTACTGCTGATGCATCTGTGTAAGAGAATTGGGAATTTTTGTCTTTCACTTGATTGACGTCAGAGTCTTGCTGGAAAGCAAAGCACAACACAGCTGCTACCAAGAGTCTCGAGTCTGTATTCAGCTCGAGCATTTGGTGTGCACGGGGGTGAGCAGTGCTGAGACAGCACCATGGCCATGGCACTGTTTGTTGGGCTCACACGTTGCCTCTCAGCACCAGGCCTGAAGCAGCTTTTGGATGAGCAATTTGTCCTGTCTTTGAGGGCATTGCCATGTCATGTTTTGACCTGAACAGAAGCAAGACCTTGCTGAAAAGCAGCTACTGAACTTGGGTTTATGGCAAAATCACTTAAAAGCTTTAAAGCTTAAAAACTTTAAAGCAACTGCAATCAAAAAATTGTCTCCAAACAAGTCAGCCAAGGTGAAATAAGGCTGCAGCAGTGATTTTCCGGTGGGAAAGTGAGTTTGTTGAGAACAGGGTACCTCTAATTTTAATGGGTGGTCCCTGTTTAAATTTTCTTCTCCCATTTCCTTTTTCCCATTTCAGCAGAATTAGAACTGAAGTGTAAAGTGCTTATATTACTAGGAACAACAGTAGGAAACCCTTTGTTAACCTTAATTTCCCATCTAATATTTCTCTGCAGCGTCAGCCAGTCTCCAAGGCAATGGGGTTGTTGACAATAACTCCAAATTGCTGTGTAACTGTTAGACAGTGCAGCTTCTAAAGAACAATTTGTTTATTTTGCCCCTGCTCATTTTTGGTAGTTGGTAGGTGTTTTTCTTCTTTTCCCCAGAGTTTGTGGAATATACAGAACTTGTCACATTTCTCAAGTGTTAAGCAAGACTTAAGTATGTTAAGTTAAGCTCAGACCTGAGTTCCCTACTTAAGAAACAGTACATTTTCATCAAGGGGTAAATCCAGCAGGTTGCTGAGAATCTACTGTAAAGCACTGAGAATCCTGCACATTTTAGGAAGCCAAGAGAATGGGAAAGCACTCAGTACCATGCGAGTTACACAATTACTTTTAGAATCTAGACTTTGTCATTTAAGATGAAATAATAATATAAGTAGAAACCCTACTTAGCAGCACAAGCCACTGAAGATGTCCAGCATGAAACATGGATCCATTTCTGGACAGTGTGATGGTGGGTTTGAGAGCCCAAGTGGCTCTACAGAATGTACCCAGAAGCAGCACAAGTATCTGCATCCGTAAAACTCCCTTGGTAATTACAAGACTCCAAAATGTTTGTTCAGTTTTGCTATTTTACACAGATATTTTGATGAGAGAACCACAACCGTTCATGATGGAAATGTTCAACTCAGTGAAATGTTAGCTTTTCTAAATGTATCTGGTTCGTCAGTTGTAGTCTACCAACAGAGCCTGTGTCATTTTCCTCACCACCTACCTATGACACCTGCTGTCCAGTGCCGTTGGTGTGATTTTTATTCTCCTGGTAGCAGGAACTTTGAAGCTATCATATTTATTTTTCCTTCAGGAATGGTGAGAAGGTGATCTCCTCAAGATGTTTCACCCATTGCTAAGGTATGAAAGCAAAGGAGAACAGGTCTTATCTCTGTGTCAGAAGAGCTCTTCCACCCCCTGAAAAAGTAGCAGGTGAAGGAGGAGTAAAGCATCTAAATTAAAGGTCTAAGTTGTCATTCAAGCTCCTTCCAACTCCATAAAAAGAGTGTAGCTCCTCAGAAGGGACATTTTTGGTGAAAGAAAACACAGCATTTTGCTATTTTACCTCTTCTTTGCCATTAAATAGGTTTATGAAGGCTGGAAAATTCAAGTGTAAGTTTTGGGACATCAACAAACTCTTGTCAAGAAGAAATAAAATAAATAAAAGAAGAAGATTCAAGGTAAGAAACACGACAAGGTTGAAATGTCCCTTTGCTTCACTCCTGAAGAAAAAAACAGTGAGGCAATGTGTAGAAACAGTGACTCAGAGCAGTAACAATTAGTGAAAGAAGTAATTAGCTTATGAGTAGTCTTTTTTTCCTGTGTGTTCTCATGTTTAGGTAAAGTATATTGTTCTTACAAATGTTGGACGGACATTTATCACATCCTCTATCATAATTACTTTTGACAAGTCAAGCCTGAATGAAAACAAATGGAAGAAGTAAGTGTTTATCTCACTGTGAATTCTTTCTGATAATGTCTCATGAAATTCTTTCCATCCTGTACTTGCGGAAACTGGAGGAGCATTTTGACCCTGGGACACACTGACTGTACTACTGCTGTTAATTGGAAAGGGCATCCCCACTAACTCCCTCAACAGTAGAAGAAAGACTTCAGTTTCATTGCTAGGAACTTTGCACTTCTATTGTTGTCACACTTTTTTTAAAAACCTAAATTACACTTAGTTGTAGAAAGCACACAGTCAGTCCCTCTGATCTGTTCACAGAACACCCAGAATTGTTATACTGGGAGATTTAAGCCTGGATGAATTTCCTCCCAGCATGAACTGTTTTTTTTCAGAAGAAAAGTACAAGAGGAGGTCAGATTCCCTCTAATGGGCACTCAAACTGAGAGGAACCATGTTTTAAGGATTACTCCAGTGCCCTAAAAGGTGAGAGGAGTTGAAACCTCTGGAGCTCCTGCTCATTCACAGCCTTTCCTTCTAGTGGTGAATTGATGCTGTGAGTTGTACTGGCAATCAGCAGAGGAAGGAAACAAACCTGCTTGGCAGAAAAAGGTATTAATGATATCTCCATGTGTTTGCTTCTAGAGACTAGACTGGATTAGGAAAAGGAGGTTTCAAAGGGGAGACCTTCAGAATGGTCACTCCTTTTGACCCTTCAGAAAAAAGGCCTGTGGATTTCATTTACAGGTTTATTCTAAAGATCCTGAATTGATCCTTCATTTCTGAAGCCAACTGGCCCTGTGGGGCAACCCGAATGGCAAAGAAAAGGACCCCAAAATTGCCTGAAATAATTTTCTTAAATTGCTTGAATTGCTTAAATTGATGACATGCTTGAGGATTTTTTTTTTAATACTCCAAGAAATTTTACATTAAGTACAGGCTGAATCAACATTTCCCACTTGTTTAAGAAGCATGAGCATAAGCACTAGGTAGCATGTCTAAAAACATGTTAGTTTGTTTTTAGGCTGTTGCATGAGAGCTGCTGGAGATCACTGTATGGAGCACTAGGATTCTGTAGGTGTTTCACTGTGTGGAGATTGTTGCATTCTTGTGCATCCTGTGAGTCCTCCAGGGCTTTCCTTAATTCTTCATTGCAGGGCTACTCTCCAGAACATGTGTGTTGGACTGGGGGAAAGCAGAGACCAGGCAGCAGAAGCAGCTTCAGAGGAACAGCTGATGGTTTGAGCAAGGAGCTCCAGTGACTGGATGTTAAAGGTAGCTTTGAAATGGGAGGGACAAATTCACAGGCAGGCCTAAGAAAGCTGCTTTTCACCTACAAAATGTGGCAAAAGGGCGTG
The DNA here is from genome assembly GCA_008694505.1 of Cyanoderma ruficeps. NCBI lineage: Eukaryota > Metazoa > Chordata > Aves > Passeriformes > Timaliidae > Cyanoderma > Cyanoderma ruficeps. The sequence goes on along the minus strand of VZDJ01006585.1, from coordinate 1,069,533 downwards.
TTGCTTCCATCTGCTTTGAAATCTACCAGTCAACACAAAAAAAAATCGCCAAAATAATAGATGTCTGGCAATTGATCAAAAGCCAAGAGCCTCAAACCCTCTGTAGTTTTAAAAGTCCCAGGAGCTTGGCTTTGGCTGCTAAATGTTGAGTACATCAATGGTATAAAAAAAGTCTCTTCTCTTCTCAGCATGCTAAGAAAAATGCTTGGTGTCCTTTTAGCATCTAGAAATGCTGACTTTTGATGCTTTGCTATTATATGGGGTGGTTGAGATAGGGATGAGAGGTGGAAGCCTAAGTGTAGTCTGAAAGTTCAAGGAAGTCAAGCCAACAAGGCAAGCGTGATTTAGATGCCACTTTGAGCAGATTAGGTGGAGATTATATTCCCATAGCATGAACATAAAATTTGAGTCATATCCAGCACAGTGGGCTGGCTATTGTGTGGCAGCAGGATCAGGTAGGTCAGATAGTCTGTGTGTGATTGTGGTTGGACCCCATAATGGGACTATGGTAAAAGAAACCATCTCTGGGACTCAGTTGCTTGTCTTGCTGTTTGGGATCTCTGTATAACACTACCCTGTTTTGGTGGGATCACTGGTTTGCAGAAATTCTGTGCCATTAGTACACAAAGGCAGCGTGAACATTATTGGATCTGGTTCTAATATTTTTTATTGCATTTTTTTTTCCAGCTTCTTCTTTCCTTGGGCTTGCTTGAGAGCAGCTCAGAGATTCCTCCCCTGGCATTCATTTGCTCTTGTATTCAGCATCTTGAAGGTGTGTTTATGCGATTGGTCATGAAGCTTTGCCTAGTTAAGGCCTACACCTGCTTCTGGTCCATACATAAACTTGGTGGGAAATGTATGAATGAATCCCTGGATGCTCGTGTGGAAAGGGGCCCTCAAGGCTGGTAGCCAGCAATTAGAGAGAGGTTCCAACCAAGTTCTGAAGCAGTCACATGCACTTGGGGACAAGCAAGGGCTGAGAATGAACCTTTCGTGTTTAAAAGCCAACTGCTATTTAGTTTGCTTGCTTTTTGGAGAGGTTTCCTCAGCAGATGAGTTTTATTGGGAAAACAGTCTTCTGGTTTAGGCCACAGCCACTCTGGAAAAAAGAGAAGAGAGAACTACTTGATCGTGAACTATGTGAGGCTGAACTCAAAGTAATTTGGGAGCAATGGGTTTGGCAGTACCAGTGACCTTAGGTTGAGTCTGTGGAATCACACCAGAAACAGACAGATCCATATTTCAGATAATTTATTACATAACAGCCCTTAGTCACACAACTTTCCTGAGGTGAATGAACAGAGATTACTTTCAGGACACGCTGCTTTCTCTTTATTTTTCCAGTCCTTGCTGAGCTGAAAATACAGTAAAAAGGAGGGTGTTTTTTCATGCAGTATTTCAATGTTTCCCTCTCGGTCTGAACAGAGGAAGCAAAGAAGAATGGGAAAATAAATAAATCAAGTAAGATATTCTGGAGGATCAAAAGAGTTTAATTTGAGTTTTGGGGTAGAAGTTTGAATTGCTTTTTATTTTCTATGGGTTTATTTTCCTTTCACCGTGGTTCTGAACACAGTGTACTTTCAAGAAAACATTGTTAAAAACTCATGAAATTTACACATAAAGTCTCTTAAATGAAAGGGAATATTTAAGTTTGGAGATAGTTGTAGAATGTCATGATCTAATTACAATAGCATTTTGAAGGATAACAAACGTCAAAAGAAATAAACTGGATGTTATGGAAAATAAAAGTAGGGCCAAGAATCTAAGGCTAGCCAGAGAAATTAAACATTGAGGCTTTTCCTTTGGAAGGTTTTAAATCAATTTAGTGTTGGTGAAAAGTGCCAGGTTCATAGCAGAGGAAAATGATGCCTTTTATTTATTTACAGGCAGGGCTGGCATGCGCCTGTGACAGCATCTCTGCTTTAGACTATTGCTGTACTTTGACACTCAGCTGAACTGACCACCAGGAAAAGCAGCTGAAAAGTCCTTCTGTCTCTCTTTCCTTCTGTCCTCTAAGCTTGCCAGCAGCCTCACTACACTTTGCTTTTGAAAGTGGTTTTGATCATGTGGATCTATCCATCAGGAGCTACACTGGGACAAATGACTCCTCGCATTCAAGTCCAGGAACAGCTGGTCAGACAGTTAAAAAAAATTCCCAACTTTTTAAATTTTTTATTTGTTTACAAGTTTGAATGCTTATGGATGAATAGAAAGACTTAGGATAGAGTTCACTTTTTGGAGCACACAGTTCTTGCTGAAGTTTATTCATGATGTATTTCCACCATGCTAATTAACAGGCAAGGAGAACCTCCAAAAATTTTAGCTGCTCTTCAATGGGGGTTTAGCAAAAGAAAGTGTTGGTTTTAAAATTGGTTGTGAAGAGTATAGATTTCTGATGGCAGTAAATTCATCTTTTCTTAGCTCTTTAGAGCAGCTTTCTTCATGGCTGAGCTTTCAAAATTGGCTTATAGAGTAGGATATGTGGACTTTATACCATGGGACTCCCTCATGAGAGTCCTCAGGTAATAAGAAGTAAAATTGGAAGATCAGGAACCATTCCATAAAATACGATTTTTAATGAGATTTTACCTCCTACTGAATGTAAAACTGAGGCTGATTGAAGGATTTTTTTTTTTTTTTGGATGTTTGTTGAGTAGCTGAAAAGAGAATCCTTTCATAGGGCACTGGTTCTGGTGGTGGGGCTTGATGACACAGTGAGGAATGCCTGGGTACCTGGGGACCTCTCTAAAACACACAGTTCAAAGCATTCTACAGCTCATGCAGGAGGTGTTAAGGTATCAAGCTCACCTCCTTTCAAAGAAGACGCTGCAGCCTTGTAGTCTTAGTCTCCGCATTGCTGGCTGCTAAGAAATCAGGTCAGAGATGCTAAATACCTTCATGCCATTTGGAGAGTTGCACACAGTGGAAAGGAAAAAAGGCAGTGCCTGTCTGCAGCTGCAGATTACACAGCTTTGAATCACCGGGGCTAATGGGATCCACTGACTAACTGGGTGTTTCCAAGAGGCAGCTATTTGCCAAGGAAGTGACGGAAGGGAAGGGAAGGTGTCTATCAGAATGTCTTTCTCTCTCTCTGGCATGTGGTGCCACAGATGCTGTGAAATTTGGCCTGAGATAAGACAGAAGTTGCATAGAGCCAGTCTTATGTCTAGCTGTCTAGAGCCTGGGTGTTAAAACAAAGGCTGAAAAGGAAATAGTGATCTGGTTTGAAAATGAAATACAATAAGGAACGGAAAGTCCAGAGGGAAAACTAGTGCTCAGAAGGCTGTTCTCAAGCATCTGAAGTCAAATTCATATGAATGAGACAAAAATAAATGGCAGGGTGAGGAATCTCCGGGGCCTGTTGTGGATGAGGGAAGAGAGGCTGGAGTCAGGTTTTGTGCTGCCCACTGTAATCAGTGGAGGGGGATCTGCGCTCCCCATGTGAGCAGCCCCCTCACAGCCTCTTTCCAGAGAGTTTCTGTGCTGCAGCAATCTTGGCAAGTTCCCTGTGACTTGCAGCTTTGGGGAATTGCTTTGCTCTCTTGAGAAGAGAGAAAGGTTTGCTGTAGGCAGCTCCCAGCTCCTGCAGGCACCATGGTCTACTCAAGATGGTGTTCCAGGGTGGCTAACTAGTCAGGGCTACTGCTGGGAGCAGAAAGGGCTGACAGCCGGCAGCCTCCCATGGGGGAAGAGTTTTCATGCAGAAATGTCACAGCTGGGTCTTTCAGGAGAGACAGATGGCTCCCTGCAGAATTCAAGAGGAAAACATGAAAATATTCCTCCTGTATACGATAATAAACTTGAAGTGGCCAAAGGAAAAGGTACTTAGCACTCACAAAAATGTTCGGCTTACTGAAAAGCCCCAGAGACAACAGCACTTCACTGGTTTGTATAGAGGCTGTGCACTGGCAAAAGAACTTGGCAGCTTTCATGCACTGCCCCACCAATCTAAATTAATTTGAGATCTTTGGGACTGACTCCAAAGGTGATAAAGTCGGTCAGCTTTCATTTCCTCTTATTCTTTGATCTCTCTCCTGAGGCTGCCTTCAATGGAACGTAATAAATTGATTTTATTGTTATTCTTGATGATGAGATGACACAACCCCAGTGGGAACAGAATAGAAATCATGAGGGGTTTTTATGTTGTTGTTATTTGTTTTATTCCAAACAAGATTTTAAGAATTTAATTTATTGGGACTGTGTTTTAGAGAAGTTGCATTGTGCTCTGCTGATCTCCATGCATGTGCATTTGCGAGGAATTTATAAGTAGGTGGTGTGAATCTTTACCTCTGCAACTCTGCAGCTGCCTTTGCGATACACCCCCCTTAGACTTGAAAGAAAAATTACAGAGTTATTATCAGACCCACATTTGTGTGCTTCTGTGATGGGAAAACTATATTTTTGTTGAGAAAAGAATGATTTGTGCATTACCTACACACACCAAAGTAAAAATAATTTCAAACAATCTTTACATGCATTTTTCCATGAACCTTCCAATGCACATATAAAAATGACATTATTTTTTCGTATTTCATATTTTCATGTTGTAAGATTATTTAACAGGACCTACCAGTAGTGAACTTCCAATCTTTGTCCTTCTGGAGAAAGGTTTTGCCTGGGTGGCTTGGGCACTAAAACACAGCATTACAACCAATGTCAAAGAGCCTGGCAGCTGTTTGGCAGCTGAGGTAAAGAGAATTTCACTGCACTAGTCTTACTCTTTTGAATTAGGGTTGTCAACTCTCCTGACAATTTACTAAAGAAGACTTTTACTTTCCCTGCCTGTGAGACAGGACCTCTTCAAGCATATGGAAACGATCCTCCCAGTTTTCTGACTTCCCAAGAGAAATGCCTTGAAGTTGCTTTACACTTCTCTGAAATGTGTCTGTGTTATGCCAGTGTATACAATAATACCTTTGGCTAGTTAGCTTTCCAGCATGTATCCTCTAGTGTTTTAGTCATAAATCCAGTGATAAATAAGACAGTGACCCTGAAGACTTCTGGCAGCTCTGTCTTCTTTCTTTTTTTCTTTTTTCGCTCTCTTTAGTGTGGTGGTAGTCTGAGGTTTTATAAATGCAGAGATTGGTGAAAAAAAAAAAAGCCAAAAACTACTAAAAATCCCCGTTGTTCCAAATCAAATCAGTTCTTTTTTTCTATCTGGTGCCTAGTTACACACTTCTGTTATCTGACCTATTGTAAAGTCCAGTATTTGCAGTAATGGTTACTCCAAGATTGTCTACACAAGGAACAATAAATGAAGGGATTAGTCAATTCATAAATAATTGCTTAAATGATTTAACTATTTAATAAGTATAGAATTATTTAAATGGTTAGGGATTATGTAGCCTGCTCTTCCCACCACATTGCTCTGCAGTAGGATTAATGTGTTTTTCTTACTCCCATATATCTGCTCAAGCTAATTCTTCATCTCATAACGGCTTGTAACCCTAACCAGCCACAAGTTTTACAGCCTTTCTTGCTTTCTCTGCCTTTACTTCTCTGAATGCTTTTGGTAGATCTCTGGATGCCTGTGTGCAAAGAACTGTACTCTGTCCTGAAAGGAAAGCAAGCAGCATCACCCTTGGGAAGGCCTAAATACAGCCACAGAGGGAGCTGGTGTGAAGCACCGCATTTGTTATTAAATGAATGCCTAGGTGGGGCCTTCCTGTGTTATGCATCTCCCAGTACTGCAGGTAACCAACACTTCACAAACTGACTCGAGCCCATTCTGAAACTAATTTCATTTTTTACCCTCTTTTCTGTTGAGAGGCTGTTTCAGAGTCTCCAGATTTTGTTCAACAGTCTGTTTATACCCAAGCCTCATTTACATCCAAACCAAATTTACATCTTTGTCCCAACACTGCCTTTCATTCTCAACAACTCAGCTCTTTTCCTGGTGCTTTCAGTGCTTTGTACAGAGAAGAATTATAATTTTTCTTTTAAATTCAACTCATATGATGGACTCTTCATGTCACTCATTGTCTTAGTTTGATTTTGTACTTTAGTTCCTCTTCAAGATGAAGCTAATATTTCTGGGTCATGGATGACTGGATTAGGTATACAAACAGTAGATTTATACCTATCAGAAAGCAAAATTAAAATCCCTATCCACATCCAATATAGGAACTATTAGGAGCAGAAAGAGGACACACCTTCATGACACAACGTGTGACTTAAACAACCTCAAAAGCTGTCCTGCTCTCCTTAGCTTAGAAAGGGTCTATTTAATCTGAAAGCAGGGCAGCAGGAATGACCAGGGGTACAAACTGACTGAATACGTGAGATTTGTTTGGTCTGAAAGAGAGGTCTCTCAGGAACTTATGATAGAAGATTACAAAATTTGGGAAAAGGTTGATGGGGATTGGCTACTCTTTGTTATATCTTGCAAAAGAGTTAAGGGAAACATTATGAAATTATTTGAAAGTAGGCTGAAAATGTTGAAAAAGGAGTGATTATTCATGTGATAAGCAGTAAATGTAAGGAAGTCCTTGCAGAAGGACAAAGTGGATTCAAGAAATTTACACTGGCTCATGAGTAGATTGAAAATCATTTAGAAGAAAAATCCATTGTGGGTTGCTTAGCAGTCAAATGACAATTAACAAAGGAAATCCCCTTAGCTGAACATGTTTCAAGGCTGTGAGAGTATCAGAAGGAAGTCTTAGATGTGCTTGTCCTATTCTTATTCTTCCTGTTCTTACTCTGGCCACAGTTGAAGAAAGGGTAATGGGCTAGGAGAAGCTTTGCCCTGAACTAGTACAGCCATCTTTATGTTATTACCACTCCTTGTTGCACCACTACTTTATGTCGTGACAACTACTACCTGTCTTCTCTGGAAATACCTTGGCTGACATATCCTATGATCGCATTTGCTTTTTCTCATAGTTGCATCACCTGGTAGCTTAAGTCATCCTATAATTAACTAATGCTCTCTGCTTCTTTCCCTCAGTCATCTCCAGTTAATGAGCTCTCAGCTTATGGTGGCATTTCTCACTATTACTCCACAAATGTATGATCTTGTGTTGAGTAGCTTTGAATTTCATCCTGTTTTAGTGTCTCCTGTCACTTTCTCCTCCTGTTCTTGGCTTTGCAAGCCTCTCCTAGAAAAATGGAGCCTGTCTCCTTTATGCTATGAGCAAATACCAGCAGCACGCTTGCTTTGCATATCAAGGTCACTTGCAAAAACATTAAAGAAGACAGACTCAGGGCTGCTCCCTGAGTATTTCTATTGCAACTTCTCCACAGACTGATAGTTCCCCTTTCATCAAAACTCACTGCAGTCTCTTTTTCACCTACTTCCTTCCTGCTTGAAGTTCTGCTGTTTGGACCCTGATTTTGCCAAGCCTTTGCATGTGGAGGACCCTTGGTCTAGGTCTTTAAAGGCAGGCAGCACAGGTTTAACCTTGCTCTACTGAAGTCAGCTGCTGCCTCCCCAGGCCTTTGACTTCAGTGATTGTGGTGATGGGCCAGCATAATATCACAAAAAATGCCACTCACATAGTTTTTTTGAAAGAGTAGATCTACTTTTACAGCCAAACATTTAATGAAAAACATGGAAAATTGCATTAGGTTAGGGTTTTGGTGTTTGCTTCTCTGCCATATAGAAAAGTGACAAAGTGACACTCATCACCTTTGATTAAAACTTCATTTGCCTCTGAACTATGTTTACCTATGTAACATTAACTGATGGGCTGTGGTTAAAACCAGAAAGTTTTGATCTCTCATTGCTACGGTTTCGTATAATGTGAAGTAAGTTACAGGGATGCTGCTATATTCCTGCAAGTTAAGAGGAATTTATAAGTAGAACATCTGACCCTCAAAAAAAGGGTGACCAGATTCTGATTATTTGGCAGATGAAGATGAGGACAACACTTGTGAAGATGCCATTCCCCAGCAACTGAAGTTTGTTTAGGATCAGAGTTGCAGAAGTGCCTGGCACCTGAAGGTGCACTTGAATACTGGAGATGATGGTTCCAAGGACCTGATTTCACTGAGCAGGGAGCCCCTCTTGTGCTTTGATACCCATTTCCTTCCTTCCAACCTTTTGGGTATTTCTTTGACATTTGAACTTGCTAAGAGGTCTGTGTGTAGGTCCTGTGCAGTTGTTTTTGTGCATATGGAGTAGTGCTACTTGGGCATTGGTACTCCTGGGTTTGTGTCAGAGGAACACAGAACTGTAGATACTTCCAGATGCGCAGCCAGGTTTTTCTGGAAGCTCATATCCATGTTCCTCTCCTGCAGGGTTGCTCCTAGCTAAATTGCAATCCATCTTTAAGACTTGGTTTCTTAATCACCAAGACTGGACTAAGAAGTAGTTTTAATATAAAGAAGTGGGTTAGTATCTCTGCCTCAGAAGAGTTCCCTGTTTCTTGAAAATCAGTATTCTAAAAAAAGAAAGTTGGCAGACCTGGAATCTGCCATCCAGGTGCTCACTCCCCAAATCTTTACTTACAGGAAATGAACACTTTACTATGAAGTTACCAAGAAAAATAATGTGGGGCAGGATTAGTACTGTAGTCAGAGAGGAAATAGAATTCTTTAAAATTTCATCATGTGTCAGCTGCTTTTTTGGCAGGAGCGTGTAACATAATTGTAGCTTTAAAAAGTGAGCTCAGTGGACGTGTGATTAAGGAGGTAAATGTTCCAGAAACTCTGTTTGCATGCACCAGCAGAGCTGCTGGATGGCTCCCTCCCAGCCAGACCCTCACTGTCCTGCTGGCACTGCTCTCTCTATGGACTCAATAGTGTGGCTCCAGGGGAAACTAAATTACTTGGAACTTATCAAGAGGTTGCTGGGCTACTTAATCATTATAATGGCTCGCTTGTAATTCCCCCCAGCCCATGGGGTGTGTGTGTGTTTTACAGAGACTCGAACAATGATAAGCACATTGATTGTAATTGGATAGACTTCCCATTAGTATAAAAGGACAGAACACCACAGGTCTTGTCTTAGGGTGTGCACCTTCTAGTAGCAGTACTGGGTCTAGGGTTGAAACCACCTGCTTGCAGAGAAAGGGAATTTTTTAATGTATACACTCAGTAATCAATTGCCTGTGGCTGTTCACCGGATGAATATAAACCTATTCCTTTGAGAGCACTTGCATTTAATTTTGCATTTAATTTGCAGAGCAGAAGCTGTTTAGTTACATTATCTGTCACTGCTGGTGTGCATGACAGGAACTGTAATTTTACTGTCCCCAGTTTAAAAACAACTGTTTGGGGCAGTCAGTGCTAGTGACACTGATTTCTAAACAGCTTTGGAAACAGCATTTCTTCCTCTCATGTCATCTGGTCAAGGCTGATTTACAATTATGCTTTCAGTGAGTGAACAAGAAGGAATGATATTTTCTTCCTCTACTTTAAGCAATGTCTTTTCCTCATTGCTAAGGAAATTCCATCATGGTGGCACTGTCTCTTTGAAGTGTTACAATCCCTCAGCTAATACTTAGCACTTATCTCATGCTTTTGTGTTTGTAGATTTCCAAGGAGGCTAAATATTTTCACCTCTGTAAATGAGGCTGACAGAGACCCAGCCAAGTGAAGTGATTTGTGCTGGAAAGAAAACACTCTTCCTGATATTTATGCAGTTACCATCACCTCTAGCTCATTCTGAATTGCAGCTCAACTCCAAAGTGGATTAAAGTGGATGAAGATCAGCACCTCAGTGGGAAGCAACATCTCATGGAAACAAGCTTTGCAAGTAGGCACAAAACTAAATCTTACATGTAAGGTAATACATAAGGTTTACACATCAAGACAATTAGGAAATAAATTGAGTACTTGAGGAACAGATGTAGTCTCAACATGCTTGAGCTATAATCACAGAAACAATGGCCACACATGAACTGCCCTGGCTAAGGTGTTCTCAAGGGCTGCCTCCTCCTCTCCTCTCCTCTCCTCTCCTCTCCTCTCCTC